>PCFV01000050.1:0-85867 GCA_002812785.1 Phytophthora litchii | reverse complement strand
TCGCTAATATTGAAAGGTCCAGATTTGAGGTGTTTGTGCTAACCACAGTGTAAATTTACGACAATGGTGTAAATTCAATCCACCCCAGTATCAACATTCTGTTTCGCATCAAAAGTACAACGTTGATATCCTCAAATTTGCGCTCTACACCTTAAGCGCTACTTCTTAAAAAATTTCCCGACAAACAAGCCCAAAGAGCAATTCAATGACCTACCCCAAAATGAAGGAGAAGAGAAATGGGTACCTGTTTATCCGTGAAGGAAAACAACCATCGTCATTCACAAGCCAAGGAGCGGCTTCGCTATATGTAGGGGGTTGTCAACCATGATCTTGATGAGCGTACATCACCCAGATCGAGATTCATGGCCAAGATACTGTGTCAATGTCGCTCGATATAAGAAACTTTGATATAAGAAACTTTTGAAGTCAAGTCTATTCAAAGTACTTTACTGCAGGAAGTGTGTGTACGCTTGGTTGTCGGTCTCTTCCTCGCAGCGGAAGCCCACTTGGCTCAGGAACGCATCAAAGGCTGCGTTGTCCTTCATAGGCACCTGGAAACCGACGAGTACACGGCCAATGTCGGCACCATGGTTTCGGTAGTGGAACAGACTCACATTCCATTGACGCGCAGATTGGCTGCAGCACCAAATAGAACACATGTTCGGATTAAACGTTGAGTTCTTGACGATATAATATACAGAGAATTACTGACGTACCCTAGAGTCTCGAGGAAGTCCTTCAGCGCACCTGGGCGCTCTGGGAACTCTAGACGGAATAATCTCTCGTTGGTGACCTAACCAGACAAAAATATCGATATGAGCAGAAATTCCATTGCAACCTCATCATAGATATGACTACGCACGTGTTCAGGACGGCCACCGGCGAGGTGACGCAAGTGCGACTTGGCTAGCTCGTTGGATGCCAGATCGATGGCATGCATGTCACCACGCTCGTTGATAGCCTTCACGATACCGACGAACTCGTCCTCCGTCTTGGTTTGAATGCTCATGCAGATGCGAGCATCATTGTCGCTCTCAGAATTCATGCGGTATGTGAACTCGGTCACATTAAGAGGGACTGTTGCGGTACACGTTGGAAGACGTTAACAGTTAGTCGGGATAGTTAATCGGGTTCAAGGCGTATTGCTGCCTAATAAACAAGAACGCACAGATGACGTCGTAAAGGTCCTGAAAGCTGCCAATCTTCTCGGGGATCTTGACAGCCATGAAACGCTCGCGATCATCTGAGCGCTCGGACACGAAGCGCAACCGGTCAAAGTCCATGTTGGCAGCAGCCAACACTGCCACATATTTTTCATCCTGCGCGTTCTTCACACGAGCGTACTTCTTCGCCCCAGCCACACTTATCGCACCTATTCGTCATATGCCCGAAAATCCGTAAGCAGCGTGCCATCAAAATGTCTGTTCCAAAACAAGCACGAAGTGCTTGGTCCATTTCAACAACGTACCAGTTGGTTCCATAAGCGAGCGCGTGTCACCGAACACATCCTTGATTGCAGAGCAGATCTCGTCGGTCGAAACGGTAACCACCTCGTCCACTAGATCCTTGCATAGACGGAAGTTCTCTGTGCCAATGGCCTGGATGCCTACCTCCTCGGTGAATCGGTTGACACTCGGGATGGTCACAGGTGATCCCTCCTTCAGCGATTTTTCCAGAAGATTGGCGCCTTCAGCCTCCACACCGATAATTTTCACGTCGGGCGCCACCTCCTTCACGTATGCCGCAAGACCAGCAATAAGGCCACCACCGCCGACAGGAGCGAAAATTGCCTCCGGACGATCTCCAGCCGTCTGACATTAATTTTGAGAAGTTAATTTAACATTTCAAGAGATGTCAAGAACACTGCTATCATCCTTACCTCTTTCAGGATCTCCATGCCGATCGTGCCGTTGCCAGCGATAACGAGTGGATCGTCGAACGGGTGTACCAGCGATCGACCCTCAGTCTGTGCAATTCGGAAGGCTTCTTTCTGCATTGGCACGTATCAACCACGTCACATTACACAACGCCTACTAACAGGCTCCACAACTCCAACGCACCAATGACGCGGTAAAGTCGGCACCATGTTCCACGATTGTGACTTTGCTCTTGGTGGAGTGGGAGATGTTCTGTGCTGTGCCAACAGGAGCGATGACGATGGCGTCGACATCGAGCTTGGCAGCAGCAAATGCCACACCCTCCAGGTGGTTACCGGCCAAGCAGGCCACGATGCCCTTTTCCCGTTGGGCTTGTGTCAAGTTGGCGATCTTGTTGTAAGCGCCGCGGAGGTTGAACGAGAAGGTCGGTTGCATGTCCTGCGCAGTAAACCATCAACACTTAGTACTATACAAACACAGTTTAACAGCATCTGTTGCGCGCACCTCGCGCTTGAGGAAAAGGCGGCAATTTCCTGGTAACGACTGCGTGAGCGCCGGCGCAAGCTGCAGTGGCGTCTGAATAGCCACATCATACACGCGACTCTCGAGCACCTCGCGCAGGTAGTCGTGTGAGCCTGGGCGCACCCAGGACGGCTTAACAGGCAGCGAGGAAAGACCGCGACGGAACATGACGGATCGAATTGCAAAGTGCCGCGATGCAACCACGAGAGCGACGGATGTGACAAGGAGTTCCGAGCCTCTGAGCCAAGAGGAACGTTGCTTGGCACGATGCGCAAACGGTGGTGTGTACAAACATGATATTCGTGTGGTGCACGTCAGTTGATGTGATACACATCGAATAAAGGATCAAACAGGAATGGTGTCAATGTTTGTGTAGTTGGTGGTTTACTAGCTGCTGATGCCACCAAACGTGTCTCGGAAAGACGAAAGATTTCCTCCCTCAAAGGAAAAGAGAGCGAGAAGACTCCATCGTGTCCGACCGCTCGTTTCTCTTGGCTCTCACGGCTCGTTTCGCGCTTTAGGAGGTTCAACAAGTGACAGAGCGAGTAGTACGTCGTTTCGCGCGGTTGAAGAGCCCTCAGCCGCGCTCACAGAGGCTCTAGAGACCGAGACAAGCGACGAAGAAGATGCAGGCGGTCAACGTCGGTTTAGCGCCGCGCGCGCCTCCCAGCGACAAGGAACAAAGGCTCATGGACGTGATTCTGCAGGCGTCTGAGACGCGCGTGACGCCGCTATTGGCGTGTGTCAAGGGCTGGCCACTAGAAGCGCAGGCGGACTTGGCAAACTGGCGCCAGGTTCTATTGAAGCTGCACAATCTACTATTAGCTGCATTGCAGCAGTGTCCACGCCTTCTATTGGTGGAAATAGAACTGGAAAAGACAGAGCAGTTAACCACAACGCAGACAGAACAGGAGCTGACGGAACAAGTGTACGAGATCTTGAAGTTTTCGGGGTTTCTGCTCGAAAATGCTGCAAATAAAGCAGTATATCCATCCGCAGAGCCTGTGATGGCTCTATTAGCAGCTAGAAATGAACGGGTGGTTGCAGAAGCGACGAAGGTGGTGGCCATGTTGGCTTTACCTCCCCAAGTGCATCGTTATGCTGCAGATCCCACGAATTTCGTGGACCCTGCAGCAGGCAGGATTAATTTGCTCAAGAGACGATTGCTGACTGTGGCTCAAGGACGGGGGACACCTAAAACCAGTTTGGAGGTCGTGGATTATTTGAGTGTAGTGGATGCATCCATGCCAACAGATGTGGAGTTTCAATTTTATACTACAGAGCAGGAAGGTGAACATGCAACGTCTCGGGTGGTTAGTGTGCCCATTCCGCCTTATGAAGTAGTAGTGACTGCTACGACACCTCCTGCGGAAGTTGCGTGCGCAGCAGCTACTACGTGTGAACGTCTGATTGAGCAATACAAGATCCCCAAGAGACTGCATTTCCAATTGTTTACTCAAGTACGGGCATGTTATGCGTCGCGTAGTGCGCTGGCACGGGAAAATCTGGTGGTGGAACGTCTTCATGCGCTGCTCGTGCTGTTTTCGCTTTTTAGTGATGCCTGGGATGTGACAAATTACGTGGAGCAACATCCAGAGCTGACAAGAGGTATCGTGGAGCTTGTTCGCGTCGAGTGTATTGAACGTGTACCGGTACGCGTCCGAATTACAGCAATGCTTGTACTTACTGCACTAGTGAATGATCGCGTTGGTAGAGCGGGTGGTATGGGTGTGCTTGGTCGACAGTCCAACGTTTTGCAGGCTTTGGGCGTTGTTAAGGGGACGCCGCACGGTGTTTTTCCTTCGCTCGTGCGCTTCTGTATGGCTGAGCTGGGTGATGCTACAGCGCTTGGTTCCACAGTGGCAGCATCAGGGTTGTCGTCACCGCCTTTGGATACTGCGGATACTGATATGGATATGAGTCTGGCAGTTGCATTTGTGCAGGCGACTACAGATTTACTATCTCCTCAGGAGGCAGAGGTGGTTAGTGCACCCCCATTTCGAAGTGTTGGTAGCGGGAGCGTCCAGGAGACAAAGCTATGCTGGATGGAGTCTGTTTTAGGACTGTTGACCGCTGTGGTAGCGATTCAGTCTGGAGCTGCTGTCCTCACGGAGAATGGCATTGTTCCAGCTCTTCTGCACGTACTAACAATGCCCGCGATAAGTGCCTTTCATATGGCTGTAACAACGCAATGTGTCCAAGCGCTAGAAATAACGGTGAGCAGTCACTCAGCGGCAGCTGCGCTCTACCGAGACTTGAACGGGGTCGGTATCCTCGTGGATCGACTTAAGTTGGAATGCGCTAGTATCGCTGGTCCTAAAAGGAGTTCAACAAGCTCGTCGGCTGTCTCTGAAACAAAATCGGTGTTGTTGCTAGCCATCTTAGCATCTTTATCAATGTCGTTCCATTCTCAAGGGGTGATGAGCGCAGGAGCAACAAGCCGAGCTATACGTGAGGGGAGTGCTCTCAACAAGGTTTTACTGCAACTTCTGTCCAATGTGGACATATTTGGACCAATCGTATTTGCTCAGACAGCAATTGTGGTTTCTGATATTATCAACAATGATCCAAGCAGTGTGAATCACGTCCATGCTGCAGGCTTGGCAGATGCTTTTTTGAAAACACTTACAAGATGGGACATTGCGGAACTATATCCTTCTCGGATCCTGTTACCACCGTCCAGTGAGCTGCTTACTGCAGTGCCAACAGTGCTAAATGCTTTGTGCCTTACAACTGCACATGCGGAAAAAGTGTCAAAGTATGAACCACTCATGCACCTCCTGGACGTGTTCGCGCTTCCACAATACACAGAAGACGATTCTAAGGACTACTGCTTCCAGGGCGATACAGCGGCTGTCGTTGGTGCTGGTATCTTTGAGTTGATGCGGCATGTTCCTAGCTTTCAGAATGCAGCTATTCAAGCGGCCGTCCACGCTTTGAAGAAGGTAATTCGCTTCGGCGAAGAGAGCATTTCGCCGACATCCTCAACCCTGCCTCAATTCGCTGGAGACAAGGCCAATGGTATTTTAATACGGATGACGACGCATGTTGCGGATTTATTGGAGCCTCTGTTATCCAAATCCGAACACGCAGCGTATTTTGCGGACCTTGGAGGCATTCGATTGCTTCTAGCACTTTATCAACTAATTTTACCAAGCACTTCTTCCTTTTTGGAAGGTGCACTACCAAGCAAGAAACACACGACGGGTGGTTTACCTGAAAGCTCCCTAGCTCATAATCCAGCAGTGCACTCAATTACGCTTGCATTACGTTCGTACGCATCCCAGCAGCCTACTAATCTGCTTGGAGCAATTACAAAAGAACTGGGCACGCAGATGGACAGCTTACAGCGCTCGCGTGCAAAGGTTGGATTACCGTGGTTCCTGAGCGAAAGTGGCGAAGGTGCTGAGAAGGTGTTAAGCTCATTGCCGGATGTCGATTTGGCCGAGCTGGTTAATGCGCACGATAAAAGTAGTACTACGGGCTCCACAAGCGATAAAGTGATGGTTGTGGGAGAGTATCTACGAGTTCTTGCAGTGCTAGAATGGCTTGCTTCTGTGCTAATCTGGACGCTGGAAACTGCACATACTCACATGCAGAGTCGACGATGGTTTACAGAGTTTACAGCACCGTCAACACAACAAGTTATGGCGCGTTTGTTCCGTGTGGACCGCTCAGTGCAGTTTGAGCGGGCGAGTTTGGCAGCACTCCATCGGAAGAAGCGAAAGGAGAAAGGCTCGGAAAAACAGGCCGGGAATGAAACGGATGTCAGTATGGAGGTGGTCACTGGTTCTGGAGAGAATAAGCCTGCTTATCGGGGAACAGGCCTCTGGAAGATGGGTTCTCTGCTACTTCTCCGCTTTTCACTCAGTATGCGCGGGCTTTTAACAGTTTATAGCAAGGTTTTCTTATCAGCTCCGATGCAACATCGGAGAGGGGATGATATTGTTGTGCCTCTGGCACCACACGCTCGTGCGTTAGCACAGACGGCATCGCAGATTCTGGAGGGTCATCTGTTATATGTCGTATCGGTGACCCGTGCGACGCAGATTGATACGTTTGTGCAGCAGTACTATCTCACGTTCCTATTGGAGACAATCTCAGTAGTGTTGTTCGAGGGAAAGAAAAAACAAGCCAACACCCTGTTGCTGGTTGAACTGATGAAGCCAATCGGTGATATTTCGGAAGTGCAGGTATCAACCAATCCACCTGAGGTACTTCCTTCCACAAATGATGATATTACTATGGTTCAAGAAAATGCTTTGGAAGGAGAAAGTGATTCTACGAAGTCCGGGAAAACGATTGCTACATGCGCTGGAGCTCAAATCACGGCATCAAATCTTATGGATGTCATCATGAATATTATTGAACGTTTCTTCACAGTATGTCTTGAAGGAGAGCGGGACAAGGCTCCTTGTACTGCTGATAGTAAGCCCTCGCAGATGGCGTTGACATCTTTTCACATTGCAGCGAATGTATTACGGAAGCTGTCTAACCTGGAAGCTTTATCTGCGTCGCCATTGACGGCGGCTCTGCTTATGAGCGACGAAGCAGGAGAATCGGATGGGGCGCCATTTGAACCTCGAAAGCTGACAGTACAGCTGCATGCAATGTGCACGCGCACGCTGCTATCGATTTGGAATAACCCGAAATTTTCATCTTCGTCTGTGAATTCATGCTTGGCGGAGGTTATGCCTATTGCTGTAACGATATTGAAGAATCGCATGGATAATGATGATGCAGGGGGGTCCGATGGAGACAGTGAGCTGAGTAGTTCAGGTCGTCGACATGGCCTGGGCTTTAGCCGTGGCAACCGCGAAAGAAATTCAAGTGCCGAACTGTACAACGAAGCGCTCTCTTTGCGAAGAGCGCTTTTTGGAGGATCACGTGGAGGAAGGTCATCTGGACTTGGAGGTAGTAGTAATCGCCAGTCTTTCGTGCCGGATTCTGATATTGTGGAAAGTTTGGTTTCAATGGGCTTTCCACAACCACGTGTCGAGCGCGCACTACGACAAATCCAAGTAAACAACGTGGAGCTAGCTATGGAGTGGATTTTAGGCCACCCCGAGGATGAGGGCGAAGGCAACGAAACACAACATGACGAATCGAAGGATGACGACGGTGTGGCCACAGAAGCGCCTCTCCACCAAGAACAAGAAGCATCAGGGGAGAAGAAGATGGAAGAAGACTTACAGAAGCTTTACGTTTCTCTACGAGACAGTTTCGAAGTAGTGTGCTTTGAAATCTTACGTGTGCAAGCTGCAAAAGTAGAACACGAGGATGCGAATTGCAGTAATGATTTGGACGCCCCGAACAATTTGTATCCGAGCCAAAACTTGGTCAAGACGATTGCAGAGTATTTCAGCTTCTTATGCTCCCGGTCAGACGAAGACCGCGACATGGTGATCCAGCGTATTAATGCTGCGATTCTGGATTACTTTAACGGTGAAGAAGGAGGAGACGAGTATTTGTCGGTGCTGACGCACCTTCTAGCGCTTATCCTCCAACTGAATTCCGATTCGTGGGCTGTGATGCAACTTCAGTCGCCTTCTTGTATTGACAAGCTCGTAGCATCTGTGTCGAACGCTGAAAAGGGCGATCTGAAGCCTTCCTGTACGCCAGTGCTATTGGTTCTCGATGCAGTTGTGGCTGGAAAAGCTGCAAAGCGATTATCTACGTCAGGTTCACCTACTCATGACGGACCTCTCGCGAGTAACGAAGCGCAAAATATGGATGAGTCGAACGAAGTCAAGGCTGGTGGCACTGATTCAGCAAACCAAACTGAGGACACCATATTTGAGCAACAACTGGTTACAATATGCTTGGCAACGCTCAAGCGAGCATCGTCGGTTGCCTCAACTAATACCAGCAAGGCAGTAGCGCACGCGATTTGGCAGCTTCTGTCGCGCTTAACTCTCAAGTATGATTTGGCATCGTTCTTTTTGGCAAATGGCGGACTTGATGCTGTGCTGGGCATTCCGGAAAGTCTATTCTTCGTCGGATACCAAGAATTGACATGCACGCTGCTCTCACAGGCTCTCGAATCGCCTGAGGTGCTAGAGCATATGATGGAAGAAAAGATCCGGCGTGCGATCACAAAATTGTCAACGCGATTTGGCGCACCCAACCAGATGCGTATCACTCCACGCGCATTGTTGACAGAGGTCGCTCCATTTGCAGCTCGTAATGAAGCTGTGTTCCTCAAAGCATTGCAGAATTCGGTGCGGGTAAAGAAAACCGAATCAGGTCGAACTTACATTATACCAAGACCAAAAAAGCTCGATAACACTGAAACTGCAGCCGAACACTCTGCTGATGGGCCTCTGGTGGTTCACGACTCGACTAGTGGAACTAAGGCTACTCATAAGTTTCCAAAGGATCACAAACATCAAGCCCATGTAATCGTGCACAAGATTATTTCCCGTATCCGTCGATTATGGGACATCGAAAAACATGACAAGAGGCAGCGTGAAATGCAACACACGTTGGACAACGAGTCCGCTGCCACTTCCGCAGGGATGTGCGTGGGTGTGTACTTGCAGTTACTGGTTCATCTGATTACGTTCTTCCCTGCGTGCGCGACATCCCTTGCTAAGGCAAAAGACGAAACTGGTTCAAATGGGGAGCGCGAGAGCTTTACACGATTGGTACTATGCGAATTTTTGCCTTCTCGAGAACTTTGCCAGTTTGCCGCAGCTCGTAAAGCGTTGAAGGAGGACGGGTTTTACGGAACTAGCAGACTTAGTAGTGGTGATGCAGATCAACTGGTTGCGGATGTGACAATGTTCGTTGACATCCGTACAAGAATGCGTGTGCATAACGCACACAGGTTACTAGTGGGCATTGGCAGTCATTCTGGAGAAGGTTCGAAGTGCATTATTTTGGAACTCGTGAGTTTGCTCCAAAAGTGGCCGCAGAGTGGTGCTGTGGGTCTAGTGACTGAGGATGGCGATTTGAGCGTTCGTGACGAACGTGCATTAAGCTCTCTGCACGCATGGTCAGGCTTGATTATGAGTATTTTGTGGCCTAAGGGTTCTTCGAAAGGTTTTGCGTGGGATAAGGTCGTGTTGGGAGGGGGCCTGAAGGGCAAACACTCATTCGTGACGCTACTAGCCGAGGCACTGCGCAAAATTGATTTGACGCATCCACTGGCGCATGCTACGTGCACGATGTTGCTTCGCCCATTGTCAACACTGACACGTTCTTTTGTGACTCACCGAGTGAGACGACTGCTAAAGAAGCGCAACCAAAATGTAATCGTATTGGGGGACGCTGGTTCATCGGAGAATAGCCAGAATCAATCCGCGAGTAACGCTGGCGTAGAAATGTCGGCCGCTGCAGTGGCATCTTCAGCTACAACTTCTCTTTCGACTGAGGGTGTTCGTGAGACGACTACCTCTGCTGGTCGGGATGACAGAATGGAAGTGGATACACAACAAACAGATAGATCTGAGTCTGGTTTCTATCCGCTGCGTGAAGAAGATGACGACGATGTTTCAATGCGATCCCCGTTATCTGGAACGGACGACCACGATATGCATGACGAGGAGGAGGACGAGGAACACAGCGAAGATGAGCGCAGTGATCACAGCAGTGTATCTGATCATTCTACGGATGAAGGAGAAGGCGAAGAGGATGAGGATGAAGATGATGATGATGACGAAGACGATGATGATGACGACGGTGATGATGATGATGAAGATGACGATGAAGACGAATTTGAAGAGCATCGTCATCTTCACATGTCTCGTCGTACGGGGGGTCACGGATCGAGTCGTCGCACTTCTTCGAATCGTCTGTGGGGATCGCTCGACTCGGAGCTATCGATCCTAGATGCGCTAGATGAGGTTGATGAAGAAGAGTTCTCTTATTTGAACTTATTAGATGATGAGGCATTCTTTGCCGAAGAACAGCGACGTCGCAATCGTCTGGCAGCAGCTCGAAATGCTACGTCGGGTAATAATGCCAACGAGGGAAACCAGGTGTCAAGAAGCTCCGAGGATAGACTTGTCGAGTCTATGCGTGATGCACTTGGCTTGTACAATAATGGTGGCAGTGGGTCGAGCTCTTCCTCTAATGGACAGACTCTGGTGTTGACGTTTGGTGATATGGAAGATGATGAAGTAGTGGATGGTGAAGCCTCAGCGGAACTCACTACAACAAGAAATCGTGAGGTTAGTGGATATGGGTCTTCTGGCTTGCAAAGCCGATTGGGCAATGGTGCTGGCACAATGGCTACTTCACTTCTCCAGTATATTGAAGAGTTACCAGATATGCTTGATGACGACTTTCTCTTTGAAGCATTTGATGCTGGAAGCAGAGGTGATCGATCACGTCGTGAACGCCAACTGGGTCGCCCGGGTGGCCATGGTATGGATCAATTACTCAATACTGGTAGTACCACTATGCATCCGTTGCTACGTACAGGTGGACGTGGGGATGCAGTTTTACTGGATTCTAACGGATTATTGCGCAATCCTGGTCGTTTTTCACTGCCTCGTCATTCATCTCTATTACGTGAGCTGCAAGAGCTGACTGATCAAGTCCAGACGCAACTACCATTAGGTGGCAGCCGATCCCGTTTGGCTCTAGGACGCGACATGCTGCAGCGCGGTAGTGCAGGAAGCCGAGGGCGACCACCGAGTCGTATCAATCGTTTATCTGCTGTGTCCAATCTGCTAAGTGAGTTTTCACTGGATATTCCGACCTCAACACTTCCATCCCGGAGTCACCGTATCGGTTTACGACGAGGTGATCGGGACATTTTTAGTGATGTCTTTGTCGGTATCGATTTATCCCGTGGAATTGGCAGTCGCGGTGGCGATGCCACAGGTAGTACTGTATCGAACCCGTCAATATGGGGTCCTGGTGCCCCAGGTCGCGATGTGGATGTTCGATCGATGACCTCCAGACTTGAGCAGCAAATCACGCGCATATGTGCTGATGATGACGAGCCAACAGTTACCCCTATCACTGGACGAAATGAAGAAGCACCAACGCATGAGCAGGTAGATGGTGACGACATTATGGAAGATAGAAGTGCCGTTGGGACACCGCGAAGTGGAGAACACACTGCAAGTGAACCTCGAGGTATAAACGATGCTGAAGGAAGTGTCATTCGGTCAGACGCTTCGGTGAACGACGATAGAACTGAAAGACGTGACACTGCTACAAATGCAGCATCTGTTTTGGAACTTACAAGTACTCTTGGCGAAACCTCGTTGCTACGATCCCCACCTGAATCTGATGTGGACGTAGACATAGTAGATGCAGACACGGAAACATTGTCAGAAGACCAAGACACGACGGTTGCTTCTCTATCGGTTACAGGCTCTCTACCAGGAAGCAGCCCTGAAGGCGTAGCTCCTCCTCCTGCACCAGTGCCTCTCACTTCAGCTGAGGTATCCGCAGCGACACCAGCACCTTCTACTTCTGATTCCATGATGAACTTTACGCTAGATTTATCCGCCTTCGGCTCCCAATCTACTGCAGCCAGTGACAGCACTAATCGGGTGCAAGGAGTCGAAGAAGAGTCAAAGTCTGAGGACATTCCACTAACTTCTTCAACTGAAACTGCGACTCAAGAATTGTCGGCGGCTTTGCTTGGTCAACAGGAAGAACAGCAGGAGTATCAGTGTCCTGAAGGCATGGATGCGGAAGTATTTGCATCGCTGCCTCCGGACATGCAAGCGGAGATCATCGCGCAGAACGCACCTGTGGTCGCGGAATCCACAAGTGCTCGTAGTGATACTGCTACGGTTGGAGGTGGAGGTGGTGGCTCTGAAAGTATGTCACAGATGGACCTGGATATGGCCAATTCGAGTTTTGATCGTGAAACTTTGGAGGCATTACCGCCGGATATCCGGGCAGAAGTGTTAGAGAATGAACGACGTGAGCGTGAGGCTGCTGCCCGTGCGGAGACTGCAGATACGTCACGCGCGCAAGAAATGGATAATGCATCCTTCGTGGCGTCACTAGCACCAGAATTACGTGAGGAAATATTGGTTACTTGCGACGATGCGTTCTTGCAGACTTTGCCATCACAAGTTCGTGCAGAAGCTATGGTGCTTCGTGAACGTGCGGCTTTTCGTTCGACGTATCGCGAGCGCGATCGTGGTACAGAAGAGCGGGGAGGTGGTGGCGAGGGCGACATGGATGAGCTGTTTAATCGCCCTACCCTAAGACGTATGCTGACTTCTCACAGTCCAGAGAGAGGTGGTAGTCGTCGGCGGTCCCGCATGTATGATGAATTTGGTGGAGGACGCCGTGGCAGCCGTCGTGATTATCGACAAGGAACTGGTAGTTCCAAGACTCACAAGGGTCTATTGCGTGTGGAAAAGGACGAAGAAGAGGAAGCTGGTGATCGAATCTTCGACGACCAATGCGTACGCGGTTTGCTGCGTCTACTCTTTATGGCACAATCCGTCATTCAAAATCGTGTGTTTCAGCGGCTGCTTGCAAATATTTGTTTGTATCCGTTGACACGGTGCAGCGTTCGACGTAATTTACTACAGGTAATATCGTTGCCACTTTCACAGCCCTTGATTCCTGGTGATGATAAGGATGATGACGATGACGGTACCGGTAGGGTTCGATTCCCGCCAAGCAGAATGTACGGGTGTGGTATTGATGGAAACCGTGCTATCAGAGGATCAGCTGTACCTGCTGAAGTGGTGAACCGCATGCTACATGTTCTTGTGTCGCTAGCAAAGTACAACCCACGGTTTACGGTGGAAATGCTTCAACCTCATAATATGCTGCATGCATCGAGTGGAAAATGCGATCCTGTGAAAGTGGAGACACAGTCATCTAGTGAGTGCGGAGTAGCTGTTCTTATCGATTTGCTGTCGCTGCCAGTGGTGTATCGCAACGGTACAAACTTGGATGCATTACTGGAGTTGCTGGAACTGGTTTTATCGCCACTAGAGCGGCTACATAATCCGAATGGAGAGGATAATGAGAAGAAGGAGGGAGGCGAAGGTGACACATCAACCCCAGAGCCGGGTGATGAGTGGGTAGCGGTTCCAGCGGTAGAGCTAGATGAGGCACGTATGGGCGAAGTAGTGTCCGTACTAGGTATGGATCTGTGCACGGTTCAGATGCAGGAGCGCACACTTGCTGTGCTGAAATTGCTGAACCATGTGCGTGGTAACCGCGAGTTTGTGATTCGTGCTGTTGTACGGCATGCCAGTATGCTGGCTCGTGTTGATCGGTATAGTGACGGCAAATTATCTGCTGAAAGTACTGGATACGAGTCGTCAGCAGTGCTGCCATCAGCCCAGGATGAGCTCAAGCTTCTACGATTGCTACATACGTTGTCAGATGTCTGCGAGAGTACGGTAGAATTTACGGAGTGCTGCCAAACCATCGGTCTGGACCCACTGTGGGATGCACTTAGCTTGTCACTAACAGAAGCACGTGCAAAAGGCGGTCTTGATGATCAAGATAATTTTGCTGCTTCAGCCACCTCGCCAACTTCTTTAGGTTCTTCGGCAGCTAGCACTGAAACCCAGGCTGTAGCAGGAGATGATACTGAGGGAACGGTGATTGAAGGCAAGAGTGCGGGTGCATCATGTGCGATGGCTGCCCTTTTGGCGCGGTTCCTTCCTATGGTGGAAGCTTTCTTTGTCGTAAATGCTCGTGATGCGGCATCGATGTCGTTGCGTTTACCGGATTCAAGCGAGCGGGAAGAGGCTGTTGTGGCAGCGCTACGTGTTGGTGGGTTCGATGGTGCGGATGCTACGGCACTAATGGGAACAGAAGAGCAAAAGGCATCACCAAAGAGTGCGTTGAAGCGCAGCTCGTCGGCCTTATCGTCAATGTCCGAGGCTGGTGAAACTATGAGATTGGCAAACTTCGTGGAATCAAACCGTGTGCTGTTGAATCTATTAGTTCGCGAAAAGCCGTCGCTATTAGATACTTCGTTGGCAGCACTGATTAAGATCCCTAGGTGCCGAGCTTACCTAGCGTTCGACAACAAGCGTACGTACTTCCATAGCGCTATGAAGCGTCTGCGCCAGACAGCGCTTCGAAATCACGGAGGTGGAAGCTCTTCTGTGCGCATCCCTGTACGTCGTGAACACATATTTGAGGATTCTTACTATGCTCTACGCATGCGGAGCGGAACCGAGTTACGGCGGAAACTGCATATTTCGTTCACGGGAGAAGAAGGAATTGACGCTGGTGGAGTGACGAGAGAATGGTATATGATCCTGGCGCGCGAGATGTTCAACCCGAACTACGTGTTGTTCACGTCAGCCGCCGACTCGCCAACTTTCCAGCCAAACCCCCTGTCTTACGTGAACAAAGACCACCTAAGTTACTTTGAGTTCGTTGGAAAAGTGCTAGGCAAGGCAGTCGCTGACGGCCAACTCCTTGACGCCCACTTTACGCGGTCGTTCTACAAGCATATCCTCCAGTTACCAATTTCTTACCATGATATGGAAGCCATCGATCCGGAGTACTACCGCAATCTTCACTCCATTTTAGATAACTCGATTGTGGATCTTGGGTTGGATCTAACTTTTTCGGCTGAACAGTCCAACTTTGGCAAAGTGGAGGTAGTTGATTTGATCCCTAACGGGCGAAATGTGCCTGTGACCGATGAGAACAAGATGGAGTATGTGAAACTCGTGACTCATCACCGGATGGCGACAGGTATTCGGCAGCAAATTGATGCGTTCCTGAAGGGTTTTCACCAACTGGTACCACCAGAGCTAATCGCGATCTTTAACGAGAACGAGCTGGAGTTGCTAATCTCTGGTATGCCTGAGATTGACATTGACGATCTGAAGGCGAACACCGAGTATGCGAACTATAAGCCCACAGATGCCGTTATTCGCTGGTTTTGGAACGTGCTTTACGCGTTTACCCACGAGGAACGGGCACTCTTCCTACAGTTCGTGACAGGCACTTCTAAGGTGCCGCTCGAAGGGTTCAAGGCGCTCGAGGGTATGCGTGGTACACAAAAGTTCAACATTCACAAGGCCTTCGGCAACAACAGCGCGTTACCTTCCGCCCATACGTGGTAAGTACTGCTCGATTTCTTGCATGACATTCATACGCTAACATTTTTATGCTAGTTTCAACCAACTGGATCTGCCTGAGTACGAAAGTGAGGAGAAATTGAAGCAGTGTCTGCTGCTCGCGATCCGCGAGGGATCAGAGGGGTTCGGCTTCGGCTAAGCACGAGGTCTGACAAATAGCAGCTCTTTTTAAAAGCAACTTACCTGAATGAGTACATGATACATTTCTCGTGTTTGACATGGTCTCCTCAACTTGGTATTGACACTTGAGTTTCCTTGAACTATCGTTACGAGGAGGGGCCACTGAGCTAGCAAAAAGATCAATGCTTTTGACATGTGAATGAATGAATACATCGGTAAATTTCTGCTGAGAACAGAAGCTAGCTACTGTAGCGCTTCTACATCTATTTGCGCCGCTTGTACTTGGCTTTGGACTTGAAGGAGCTCGAACCCTTCTTCGCATGCTTCTTGTAGTCCGTGATCTTCTCCTTGAACTCGAACGGGTTGTTGCCGGCACTTGTATCGCGCTGCTTCCTGGGCTTCGGAACTGGGGCACCGTCACGCGTCATATCAACATCGAATGCGCCCGATCCGTGGCTGCTACGAGCAGCTCGAGCCTTCTCGCGTTTGAGACGCTTCCGTTCGTGCATCTCTGAGATAGATTCCTCCTCGCGTGAGCGCGAAGTTTCCTGTTGCGCCTTTTTGGCACGCTTGGCAGCCCCAGCAACGTGCATCGACGTAAACACAGCACCCTTCTTGCCCTTCTTACCACTGTCCTCTTCGTCCTCTCGGTTAGCGTCCGCGAGCATTCGTTCTTCACGCTCACGGATCTCAAACAACCGCCTCTTCTTGTGGCTCATGAGCTTGAGCTTCTTCGCGCGCGACATCGTGTCTGTGGTTTCCGCTTCCTCCTTGGCTGCCTCCTCCTTAGCGCGGCGCTCTTCTTCGGCACGCTCATTAACATTTTTCTTTTCCTTCTCTGACATGAACCACGTGCGGGCAGGACGCGAATTAATTTCGTCGCGGTGCTTGAGCAAATTTGTGGCTCGAGTTGCTTCTTTTTCAGCTTCACGCATGCGCTTCTCGAGCGTCTCCTCGTGCATAACCAGCTTCACGTCCTCTTGCATGCTCTCAATACGGGCCTTCCACTGCGCGATGACGGGGTCAGGTACGGCACGGGACTTCACAAAGCCTTTGCAGTGACGCGAGACTTGCTTCATAACAAGACGACGAGACTCGCTCGTAAGTGTGACAGCACGACCATTACGACCGGCACGAGCAGTACGACCAACACGGTGAACGTATGTCGTGATATCCTTCGGCATTTCGTAGTTGATAACGGCGTGCACACCGCGTACATCAATACCACGAGCTGCAATGTCGGTACACAAAAGAATATCTACCGTACCGTCACGGAACTTCTGAAGCGCCTCGAGACGCTCTCTCTGCATCAAATTACCGTGAAGTTCTGCAGCCTTAATGCCTGCAAGACCAAAAATGATCATCATACGATGAGCATGAGACTTCGTCTCCATGAACACAATAGTGTTCGTGCGGAAAGTACGAGTGCATAGCGCTAAGAGAATCGCCTCACGATCGTCTTCACGATTCGGACGGATACGCACAAACTCCTGCACCAAGTGTTTGGCCATATCGAACAACGGATCGGTGCTAATACGCACTGGCCGCTTCATTGACAGATCAATCAGTTGGTCGACCTTAGAAGTCATCGTCGCAGAAAACAGCATCGTTTGGCGCTGCACAGGGCACATACGAACGAGCTCAAGCACTTCCTCCGTAAAACCTAACTCAAGCAGGCGATCAGCTTCATCCAGAACCAAAATTTCCAGGTCATCCATGTGAACACTCTTTGAGTTACGCAGGTGGTCAATCATACGACCAGGAGTACACACCACAACGTCCGGGCGGTTGCGCAGTTCAGCTTCCTGAGCCTTCAGAGGTAAACCACCCACAGCCAATGAACACGTAATGTCTGTGAAACGAGCCAACTGCTCGAACATCGACTGACACTGCGTCGCAAGCTCACGCACAGGACAAATAATCATCACACGCGTGGACTGCACACGACGTGAACGGAACTGAAGACGCTCCAAAATGGGCAGCAGGAATGCAGCCGTTTTACCACTACCCGTCTGCGCGCTAGCACAGATATCCTTGCCAGTAAGTGCAATAGGGATAGCACGTTGTTGAATCGGCGTCGGCTTCTCGAAACCAATGTGCGAGATAGCTCGCATGATCGGACGCGACAGCTTCAAGTCAGCAAAGGTTTCAAACTTGGTCTTAGCGAACTCTTGAGCCGCGAATGGGTCTGTCTCAAAGAATTCGGCAGCTTTCTTCTTCTCCAAGGCGTCCACCAGTTCTTCCCGAGACTGTTGATCCTTCTTACTGTCCTTCAGAGCCGACTGTAGACGTTCTTCCTCCACGACTACATCCTCATCTTCAACGTCTTTCTCCTCTCCTTCACTGTCACTAGATCCCTCCGTCTCGTCATTGTCCTCCTCACTTTCACTCTCACTCTCCTTCTCTAACTTCTTCTCTTTTTTCTTCTTCTTGGCCTGCTTCTCTGCTTCTTTCTCTTTGCGTCTCTTGTCAATCTTGGCTTGAATAGATGTCCGTTTCGTGGCAGTCGGAATGCCGCTCTCCATCTTCTCAATGCGTGAGATGGCGGCCGTAAAGTCCCACGAGCTTCCGCCCGAGTGGAAGGCGCCGCCGTCTTCGAACTCAAAGTCCTCGGCGATCTCCGCGTCCTGTTTGAGCTGCTGCGTCTCCTTCGTCTGCTGCTGACGGCTCAACACCGCACTTTTGAGGTCTTCTTGCTCGTCTTCCGAGTCCGAACTGTCCTCCACGTTGGACATCTCGTCGTCCGACGCGATGGTCATCACCAGATCCTCGTCCTCCTGCGTCTTCCTGCCCATGGTTCTACCAACCAGCGATACGATTCCGCACTGAGACTGCAACATTTGACTGGAGGCCATTGGTGATAACATTTTGACCAATTATATTATGTTATGATTTTTACGAGATATGATTGGTTAAAATAATGATTTGACACGCAAAATTGTGAAGTATTTTTACGGTATTAATACTGTTTTGTATAAATGCATACTAGGTAAGTTATCCTGTTGTCTGCAACTCAAATGCTTAACTGCGTTTGTTACCGCGGAACTCCATAATACACCTCTTTATTCGCGTACATCTAGAGTCCAGAAGCTGAAATGTGTTCGATATGACTAGCGTTGAATACTTTCTGCACCTCCTTCTGTGGATCCATCAAGAGAGCATTACTGGTAGCAATATTACAAATAGTGCGATCCCCAGTATCATTTACTAGCTGGAACTTCACTTCGTCAATATTTGTCTTGTTTCCGTCTAGTTGGATGCGATAGAAACGACGTATACACTTGAGAATATTTCCTGAGTGGATAATTTAGTTTACTTATCATGTGGAAATCCCGCTGGATCGTATTACAAGCTTATTGATTAAAATTGTGCTGAAGAAGACCTAGGGACGTGAGAGATATCACGTAAATCACATTGCAAGTACAGCAAGTTCGCTTGTTCATTCATTTCATATATATCCGGATATCTCAAGAGTTGCGATAAGTTCCGCATACAATGCACTCCCCAGTTTCCCTTAGGACGTCTCCACCGGTTCTCCCAAAGCTGATGAACAACTCATTCCCATGCAGCATCACGAGGAAGCGGCTTGCGCGTGACATCTTCCTCAATCAAAGTAGATCCAAGCAGCGTGGACTCCTGAACGTTCACGTTGTGTTGCAAGCTGTCAATTTGAATAGTCCAGTTACCAGGCTCCACAACCCAGTTACCACTCTCGTTGGCCAATGCAAACACCTTCGCCTCCAGGCAAAATTTTGCAGTAACTCTCTGGCCAGCGGCTATCAGTGATGTGCGCTCGAAAGCGACCAGCGATTTCAGAGCGCACCCACCTTCTCCAGCATTAGGAGACTTGACATAGACCAGCACAATTTCTTCACCTGTAATGTTGCCCAGATTCGTCACTGTGATCTCAAACGCTGCCACACAAGAATGGCTTTCCTTGATCGCATTTCCATTGAGCTGCTGCGCAAGACTTCGGAGATCTAGTTCACGTGGTGGTTCAACAGACCACGTCTTATGAAAAGTGGTATACGACAGGCCGAAGCCGAACTCGAAAACAGGAGTCCCAGTGAAAAAGCGATACGATCTTCCTGGATTTCCTGTCGCAAACGTCGGGCGCATGTGCATGTCGTAGACTGACATTGTGTTAACATAGTCCGAGTCGTAAAACGTTTGCGGAAGCCTTCCAGCCGGGTTATATTTGCCAAATAGCACATCAGCAAGAGCTTGTCCTCCAGCTTGCCCCAGATACCCACCGAAAACTATCGCTCCGACCTTGGGATGGCTCTTGTAAACAGACAAGTCTACACTTCCTCCCGAGATGATAGCCAACACGATCGGCTGCGACACGACTTCTAGAACGCGCTTCAATAATGCAACCTGAAAACCTGGCAGTTGAAGGTGGTAACGATCGATCTCTTCTCTTTCTTGGCTTTGATCGAGTCCCACAAATACAACCAAACGATCTGCCTTCTTGGCCACTTCAATAGCATCATCGAAGTCAGGCAACACTTCTCCCGATACCTTGCATCCCAACGAATGCGCAACATTTGGCACATACTGTGAGATCCCATCCAGCGGGGTAATTATGTGCGAGGGCATACCAAAGTAATTTCCGAGAAGAGCGGTACTTGCGTTGAAGTGTGGGCCAACCAACGCAAGTGATCCTTCTTTAGCGAAAGTACCCATTGCTAGAGGAAGCGTGTCGACGTCATTCTTGAGCAAAACAATGCTTTGACGAGCCGCTTCCAGTGCGAGCTGCCGGTGAGCAGATGTGTCCACCGCATCCTTAGTAATGTTTGCAAACGGTTGTTTTCCCTTTTCGAACATGCCGAGCCTCATTAACACGCGGAACTGGTTCTTCAAGGCATTATGGATCATCTCTGTCGTAACGATACCCTGTTCGATTGCATTCGGAAGATGCTGTCTTAGAAATTCTCCGCAATTTAAATCCATGCCGGCATCAAGCGTCGTAGCGCACGTTTGCTCTGGCGATTGCGTGTAGTGATGACGGTAGATCACATCTGCTACAGCTTCACAGTCAGAGGTAATGTATCCGTCAAACTTCCACTTATCGCGCACCACGTTCGTCAGAAGCTCCTTGTCTGCACATGACGGAATACCATTCACAGCATTATAGCTGCACATGATAGAGCTCACATGTCCTCGCTTCACACAGTCCTCGAACGCCGGGAAGTAGGTATCAGCTTGGTCTTGCTTGGTCACCATAGCATTATTGCGGTGTCTTGGCACCTCTTGCGAATACGCTGAAAAGTGTTTACAGCAGCTTGAGATCTTCAAGAACCTAGTCTGACTTTTGTCTCCATGTCCTTCCATTGGTTCTCCTTGTAGCCCTCTCACAAAGGCTACCGCATACTCTCCCGTGAGGTACGGGTCTTCACCTGGTGTCTCCTGTCCGCGTCCCCATCTCGGGTCACGGAAGATGTTGACGTTAGGCGTCCAGAAGGTCAGTCCTGCTTCCTTGGAGTTGTAAAAAGCTCGTGCTTCAGTGGAGATCACGTCTGCGATCTGATAGAAGAGCGAGCGATTGAACGACGCCGCAGTACTGAGCACCTGTGGGAAGCTGGTGGCTGCAGTGATCGACCCCTTGAACGTCACTCCGGGCGACAACGCCACGCCATGCAGTGCCTCGTTCCACCACTCGTAGCTCGGGATATTAACGCCCGGAGCGGCCTCCGCCTTGTTGACCAGGAGCCCAACGGCTTGGTCCAACGGGATACGAGTCACCAGGTCGTCCACTCGGGCGTCTAGAGCCAACGATGAATCACAGAACGGCAAGGAAGCCACTTTGGGGTCGTCACATACATTGTCAGTATAGGAAGAGGCTGCGCAAGCCCCTAGAACCGGCAGAAGCCAGCGAAGATGCCACATCTTGGAGGTAAATGGAGCAATGATCGATGGTTTTGACTTCGATTGTGGTTGAAGTTGTTTTGAAGTTCACATCCCTATATAAGAACGGTGGATCGGACCACTGTGCTCTTTTAGAGGGATCTTTCCTTTCGCCCTGTCAGTCACTTCCGCACTTGGAGACATCGACGATGAGTACGCGGCGCGGTTCTCGTCTGCGGCGCAAGCCTACACCGATCTACCAGGTGGAGGACACGCGGTACAGTGGAGATGAGGTAGATGCTGCAGCACAAGGGCAAGATGCGCCCGTGGCCGACGAACAAGGCGAAGAAAGCAGGTAAAACCTAGTGCGCGCAAGAGTGATGGTCGTTGGCGCATTTTTCACTTCATCTTGGTTTTTGTATATGAAAGTGCAACTTCTGACAAAGATAGTGTATGTATATCTAGTGGAGCTGACGGTGAAGACGAGGAGTTCACGCCAGCTGGGACAAAGGTGAGGAAACCCAAGAGCACACGCAAACCTGCAAGGACGCCAGTTACCAAAGTGAAATCTAGCAGACGTAAGCGCTCGCCGTGGAGCCAGAAAAAGGGTTTGCGATATGCTGGAGAAGAAAAGAAGACCATGAATGGAGCAACAGAGACGGAGGAGACAACGGGGAGTGATGACAGACATGGAGACAACGGAGAATTGCTCTTCGGTGCGTGTGGAGAATAGTGACGTTAAGTTTAGAGGTACTTAATACCGTGACGTTATTTTATTGTGCAGAGGCGATAAAGAGCGGTAAGACATCGCTGGAGAATCTTCTGAGCGACTGGCGTGAGCGATTTGAGGAGGACGATGAGAAAGCAACGAGAGAAGTGCTGAATCTGGTGCTGCTGGTGAGGATACTGGCTGCTTGGTACTTAAGTATAAGATGGGATCTGATGCGACGTGATAATTGTATCTAGGCGTGTGGCGGAACTGGTCAATACGTTACAGAATCGGAGTCGTTGGCTCAGCTAGATATGAATGATTTGGTGAATCGCGTTGTGGAGGATCTTGAGCTGGCAAACGGAGAGTATCCGATTATGTCTCGTGGAAAAGGCACGAAAAAATTCCAGAGGAAGCTTGAGGAGTTCTGGGGATTTTTAGTGAAGGAATGTTACGAGAGCGAAATCTTATTCACGTCAGATGTCGCGAACAACTTTATCGATTGGTTGACAGCACTTGCAAGGTAGTGAAGACAAATTTGTCTTGATTATCCGCTAACCTTCTAACTTCATGTCAATTGTGAACAGCTCTGAGCTTCGTCCAATTCGGCATACGGCAACTGTTGCAGTCTTAGCATTGAGTAATTCCTTAGTGCGTACAGCAGCAAATATTTCTGAACAGTTGGCTATTGCTACGAGACAGCTTAACGCCGAGACGAACTCACCTAGTACGACTCCAGGTTCTCGAAAGAGTCCAAACGTCAGGAAAGTGGTGCTCCTGAAGGACAACAAAGCACTGTATGAGAACCGGTTACAGCAGGTATTGCAGCTTGTCAATTTGGTATTTACTGGAGTTGTGGTACATCGATATCGCGATGTTATGCCGGAGATTCGAGTGGTAACAATGCAGTGCCTCGGTCACTGGATCACCTCCCTTCCTGACCAGTTTTTAAAGGACAATTTCCTGAAGTATCTTGGGTGGCTGTTGAGCGATAAATCCGCGCCAGTTCGTATCGAGGTGGTTGAAATTTTGTGCGAGCTGTACGAGAATGATGCGTTCACAGAAAGGCTAGAGCTATTTACTTCTCGATTCTTGCCGCGCTATATGGAGCTTTGCAACGATGTAGACGACGATGTTGTCGAGGAGTGCATTCATCTTTTGATTGCCGTTGACAAGCGCAGTCTTATCAGTGCAGATATTGAGCTTCAGCCCATAGAAAAGTTGGTTTTTGATGCCGAGCATGAGGATATTCGCAAAGCTGCCGCCGAGTTTGTGTGCCTCCAGTACGACGCATTTGGTGTTGCTGTCGCAAAGACGAAGGACGCAAAATTGAAAAGAGAGCAGCTTAACACTCAAGCTATTGCCCTATTGGAGTTTGCAGAGGAATATATCCAGAATCATGGTATACCAGAAGGTGCAGTGGAAACACTCGTGGATGCGTTTTGGGGACTTGATGACTGCCGTAGGTTCAAATTGTCCGCAATTGTGTCACGTGTATTTTGACGTTAACTTGCCGTGCAGTTGTTCTTCAGGATTGGCGGCTGATGACAGATTTGCTTTTGGTGGACAAGAATGCACCGGACCTGAGCAGCGAGCAGCAGACTATTCTGCTGCGATTACTTGTTGCATCTGTAAGCAAGCTTGTGGGAAATGATTCTAACCGAGGTACAAGTGGCGTTGCTAAAAGAGAGGCAGAGAAGTTACAAGTACGTCGCCCTTATTCTTTTAAGAGCAACAAACTGTTTGTGTTGTGCTTACATGTTTCATCTGATGTGCGGATTGTAGGAAGAAATTACCGTCGCATACTGCAAGGATATTCCGAGATTGTTTATTTTATACCAAGCTGACTCCGCCAAGCTGGGGTTGCTTTTGCAATTAATCCCGTTGCTAACGCTGAAGAGTGAGGTGATTGGTCATCATAGCAATAGTATTAAGGAACTTCTCGAGAAGTTGAAGCACGCATACCTGCTACACTCCGATGAAGAGTTGCTAACGAGTTTGTCGCTTTCCATTACCCACTTGCTTCAAACGGAGCATACGTCACTGAAACGAGAAGCTGAAGTTATTATGCATGAGCTGGTTCAAGATGTCATGGACAAAATTGATCGCCTTTTGGAAGCTGATATGAAGCTGTACGATACATTAGCTATTAGTGGCAAGGACGCGCCCAAGACGAAAAACAAAAAAACAAGAGGGAGGAAAGCGAAGAGTGTGAAGACCAAGGAAATATCAGACGTTGAGTATGGCCTGCGAATCGCTCTCTGCAGACTTAAATGTTTGATGAAATATTTGAATATCCGTGAGCATCTTCCACCAGACTTGAGGTCTGGAGTGGATACGGATGATAACTCGACTGGGTTGGATCTCAAGCAAGGACGAATTGACAATCTTGTCGTGGCAGTAAGAGATTTATTGCGTCGACGGACGCAGTCGGTGTTGGAGCTACATGAAGGCTTTCGGCATGTTGACACCGTTAAGCATGGCCTAACGATAATTTATTCCGATCTCCTGTGGATCACTGCGCCAATTTTTAAGACCGCTGAAGAAAACAAAAAGCGAGATAGCTCCTCGGGAACTACCAGCGATGCTACTGACGCTGAGGCTGATCGTTCCGTCCAGATTCAAATCCAGAATGTGTGTCAATCACGATCTATGCTAGAAGACACATTGATTTCTGTGTTGGCGATGCACCTGGTTAGAACTAATGGAGTCACAGATGAAGAGCACAAAGAAAGTGACGAAACATTAGATCTACAATCAGTGCATTCGATGGAAACGATTCAGTTCGAAGACAACGATTTGGCTTCGTATGTGAGAGAAGTCCAAAGATTTGGGTTCTTAGCGTTATGTGACGTGAGGTGTTTGTTTGTTGAGAAATTCCAGGATGCAATACCACCATACGATGCGTTGGGGTGGTTATTACCGAAAGTACTCGTTTCTCTTACGCAACAGCATTTTGAGAGAGAAATGTATGACGCTGAGGAGGAGCCAGAGTTTGAAGATGATATGGTGGAGAAAGACCCAGTGATTGCAAACGAAAAATCAAAAGCCATACAGGAGTGGCAACAAAAGCAGGAACGGAAAGCTGAGCTATTGGTCGCGCTGGGCCGAGTGTCATTGTGTAACCCAGCCAATAAACGCCAGGCGGTAGCTGTTCTGGAATATTTCACGTCGAGTGACAAGGCAACTGTAGAAGTGGTGAAAGCCTTTGGCAAGCAGGTGAAGACAGATGCTCCCGTGCGTTATTTGGAAATGCAAATGATTGCACTTCGCCAATTGTTTAACCCGATTCTCATGTGGAAGCAAGAGCTTGAAGCAGTTGAATCAAACGAAGGCACCGTTGAAGTCGCAGAGCAAGAAGAGTTAAAGGAGAGGATGGAAAACAGAGTACAGGAGCTGAAAGACCTGGCAAAAAGGTTTAGCCAATCTCTTGGAGTGGGAAAAATCCCTTCCTCGTTGCGAGCGCCATTTTTGCGTTTTTTGTGCGAAGGTGTACGCTATGCTCTGGGACAGCCAAACCAATTCGAGTTTTTGGAAACTATGCGCGTATATCTGCCCCGTTTGGATTACTCGAGCATGACACAACTGCGTGAATACTTTATGGATCGGCTAAAGGTACTACGCGATGTCCCTGATGACAGTCAAGATCTGGACAAGCGGTGGCGGGCACTGTTTGATTTTCAGTCATCACTGACTTCTACTAGTATTGCGAACGGAAGAAAACGAGTCTCTCCTGACATCTTGCTTTCGCCTCCGCTGAAAATGAAACGGCGATCAGCTAGCTCAGAACCTACACCTATGCAAGGAATATCCATTGCAGAAGAGGTCGAAGAAGGAAATGCCGAGAGCGACCATGAGGAAACTAAAACTGTTCCTGGCAATGAAAGTGAAGCAAGTGCGACTGGAGACGGCGAGAAGGTCGACCATAACAATCGACAGAGATCATCAGCACGCAAGCGCACCGCTGCGACTTGCGGAAGTACCAATTCTCCAGACTCGTTGCCCCCTCGGAAGCGATCACGTCGTTTACGCAACGGTGAAGAGATGAAATCAAGCGATGTCGACTTGGCCATCAAGCAGGACGACCATGTCAGCAAAAGTCAGCGCCAAGACGAATCGAACAGCAAGGACGGTGCACCAGGTCATATCGACCATGAACTGAAGTCGACATTAAGTTTGAAAACAAGCGAACGCAACCGAGGTGATGATGGTGATGAGCAAGAAGAGAATAATTCTCTCCGGAAACGACGCCAAGCATGAATATCAGGGTTTAAAGTTGGCCAGGAACGTATGCGGCTAAAGGTATCAAGGAATGACATTGCAAGTAGCGTTAAGCAGAAGTAAGCTGTTATGTTGTTCCCGACAGATTAACGAGTTATGTAGCTTGCGCAACGTTCTTCGTTGCCTTACCCATCTCGACACTGCGCGTTCTGGCAGCAAAGTTGAGAGTGCAGAAGGTTTCTTCACTGTTGTAATCCACTGGACTTGCACACGCCACCATGAGTGTTTTTGAATCGCCACCGAGGGCATCTTGGAGCAGGTACGTCAGTGACGAGTTTCTGTATGGCACGTGCTTTTGTTTGCTTGCTCGAGCAGCGATAACGTCGCCGAGTGCCGACAGTGATTTATTGATGTTCTGTGCTTCCTTCAGCCGCTGGCCTTCTGCTCCCGTCTTCGACAGTCGCTCAGAGCCTGCGAGATCGACAAGGAACAGCTTGCCGCTTGCGACGACGTTGGTGACGATGTTGAGACTCTTCAGTTGGATCGAGAGGATCGAGTGACTACGACTACTGTGCTCGTTCATATCAGTAGCGTGTGTGCTGCGGTTCTTATTGCCACGTTTGATGAGCTCGAAAACTTCATCTAGAGTTTGCACGGGCACCACCGTCAAACCCGGAACAAAGTTACCTGTGGGACCTTGGCGCACTTGCAGGTTCGTAGTGGCAGCATCTTGTGCTAGTAGATCACGGATCTGCTCGTTGTAAATCTCCATGATGCTCACCGTGATCTCATCCTGGTACTCCTTCACACGATCGCTTTTGCGTTCGAAGAGCTCTTGTAATGACCGCGTGTTAATACCTGGGTTCTCTGGAGGCCCTGACATTGTAAACGTTTTACCCGAACCAGTCTGGCCGTACGCGAAGATGCACACACTGTAACCATCCAGAATACTCGTGACGAGCGGCTTTACCTGCGAGAAGAGCTGGTCTTGCGATGAGCCCATGTCGAACACATGGTCGAACTCCCAGGTCTTGACCTTGCCCTTCTCTCCAGACAGCGTGATCTCTTCAGGCGAGAACTTGCAGATCATCTTGCTACCTTGGGCGATTTCATTTTTTGAAATAGGACGCACCCGGCAAAGCACGCGAATGTTGCCCTTGAGCTCCTGAACAAGGTTAAATAGCCGTTTTCGCTCCTTCATCTCTCGCTTGTAGTTGTCCACAACACCAGCCATGGCATCAGCCTGCTTTTGGACACGCTGCATGATCTTTTCAGTCAATTGCTTGGCCAACACTGGAACCTGCTGTTGCTGGGCGGAAACTTGCGATTTCAGAGTCACAAGGTCAGTTCGCTGGGCACGCAATTGCGCACTCAAGTTCATGATTGTCGCTTGTTTGCGTTGTTGGCCCTTGGACGCGGTCTCGAGCTTCCGCTTGAGATCCAAGATGGCCTTCTTGGCCTGGTCCTTAATCTTGTTAAGCTCACCCTCGGCCGTCGACTTGAGTTTCGCGTAGCGTTCGTCTGCAGTCGTCTCCTTCGCTAGGCTATCGCGCTTCTGCTGCTCCAGTTGGGTTTGTAACTCTGCGAGGCGAGTCTCCATTTCACGTATCTGCGACTGTAGTTCTGTTTCAAGCTTAGAAGGCCCCATTACTACTGCAGCAATGGGTTCTGGTGTAGCTGCTGCACGACTAGCTGATGCCGCAGTAAGTTCCTTCTCAAGTCGTTGAATCTGTAAACAAGTATTTCCCATTAGACGATAGCAGTATCGAAGGCGCAGAACTATGAACTTACCGTCTTCTGAGCATTCTGATGAGAAGTCTCGGCAGCAGAGAGCTATTAAATTCACATTGTATATGGCACAACCATGTTAGCAAATTCAGGCTGCAACCAAGCTCCAATGGCATACCTTGTTCTTTAGCGCCTGCAACTCTTCTGCCTTTGATGAATTAGCACTCGCGTTGTTTTCAGGAGCTGGAGAGGTGTCTGAGGTGTTGGAGGTAGGTGGTGCTGCTGCTGCTGCAGACTTAAGTGCAGCCATCTGCTGCTGCATGTCCTTCATCTGGCGCATCAATTGGCGTTTCTCCGCTTCGACACTTTCGAGAGCAGCCTTGTTGACCATGTTGTTTGTAGGGGGCTCCGGTGGCTTGGACTCACTGCTGTTGGTCTTTATAGCAGCAGCTTTGAGCGCGCCGTTCTCCTCTATCAAGCGCTCCATCTCAGTCTTCATAGCGTTGATTTCTACTTCAGCATCATTATCGGAAGTTGTTCCAGAAGCATTTGATCGGGTAGAAGACATTCGAGCGGCGTCAGGGATATTATACACCTCAAAGGTTACCCCAGCTTCAGTGAGCTTCCGCTCAAGTTCCTTGATAACATTTGTCATGTCCTCCACCAGTGCCTCCTTCTGTTGAATCTTTTTGCTCATAGATGTCTTGAGAATGGCTGTCTGCGACTTACTCAGTAGTTGCAACTTGCTGAGAGATTCCTGTGCTTTCTGCTCCGCGTCGCGAGCTTCCTTCAAGTCACGCTGAAGCTCCTTGATGTGAGCTTTCGCTGCATTGTCACCACCTGCCAAGTTGTTGCTTCGCGAGGGGCTTCCTCCGTTTTCTATGTTACCATTCCCTGGGGCAAGTTCTTCTTCATCCGATAGACCCAGCTCGTCCTGCAGTTGCTTTCTGCGCATTACGTCTTCGTAGCGATCGTCGTCCTCATCCCCATCACCTCGACGGCTTCGCTGCTGCGTTCGTTGAGCTAGACGTGGGTCATATGTGGCTGGACGGGAGAAAGAAGAGCTGCTGTAGCGTGAAGAATAATCACGTCTTTCATAGTCACGGTCACGATCGTACTCGTAGTCGCGATCCCTGTCTCGACGATCCCGCGTACGATGGCGATCCTGATCACGTTCACGCTCCCGATCTCGGTGCCTATCACGTTCCCGGTCTCGATCTCGATCTCGATCTCGGTCCTTGTCCCGGCGCCTCTCACGATCGCGGTCTCGGTCCCGGTCTCGATCACGATATTTGTCTCGATCTCGATCGTGACTGCTGCTCATGCTGCTCGTAGTGCTGCGTTCATCCCAATCGCGTTCACGATCACGTTCACGGTCCTTCGTTCGAACTCGTTCGCTACGCTCGTACCCGTAGTCCTCATACCCTCGATCCCCATCGCGACTTCCACGCTCTCGATCGCGCTCCATTTCTACCGATAATAGCTTCCCTTTCACTCGTGACTTCTATCTGCTAATCTTGCGGTTTGTCCGATGTAGAAACTCCTGGTATGGGTGCCACATAGCAACCAAATCTGGTTGAGTTGGGAAGTGCTGTCGTGGTTTCGCATCTATTTTCACAGCGAGAACGCGCACCCCAAAAATGCAGATAATCAATGACAACGGCTTCATGGGATGAACACGGAAACGGACGACACTAACAGCACAGCATGATGAGGAGCAAGCAAACAGTGAAATCTATATACCAATATAAGCAAGGGAACACCTCAAATGAATATGATCCAAACCGAGGTTGGCTGTGTTGATGAGGATCGGATGCCAGCAGCAGATCTACGAAAAGTGGATTTTGTTGGCGTTGAACCGTTCCAGCAACCTACAGATAATGAATGCGATCTAGTTAGTATATATCCCCAGCAAGACCGTATAGTAACCTCAACGTACAGCAAGAAGTCATCCTGGTCCATCTTGGCACCGCGTTTTTCGCCAAATTTCTCAAAAGTCAGCACCTCTTCCACCTTTTTCTTCATGTCAATGTCTCCTTCCGGAAGCTGCAACGAATCGAAAAACACGTAAGAATAATTAAATAACAAGTCCTGATAATTCCAGATATGGGAGAATTACCATACCTCATTGTTTAGCGAACAGTATGTCTTGTAGTTCTCCTCCAATATCTTCAGGACAGACTTGGTGACAAAGCACGAGTGCAGCGTCTTGTTCTTACGGTTGAAGATGATCTTAATCATTCCATCCCATTCCTGCAACAAACCACCAAACGTTACGTTTTCCATCTTCACAACGACAAACTTTAAAACCCTACCGTAAAGTTCACAGGCGGTGGTGGATTACGCGGCTCAATGCGCACCACGCGAGACTCCACTTTGGGCGGTGGACGGAAGTTGTTGCGTCCAACCTTGAGTAGTTGATCCACCTTGGCCAGCAACTGCGTGTTCACCGACAAACGGCAGTACAGCTCGTCACCTGGTCTGCAGTAATTACAAGAGTATGAGTACATCAATTTCACCAATAGCAACGACATTTTACTGCGTACTTGGCACTGAGTCGCTTAGCAAACTCCTCCTGGAACATGACCACGGCACAGCGGAACATGGGGCGATGGGCCAGCAGCTTGAATACAAAAGGCGACGAGATCTGATACGGCAGATTGGCCACACACACATCAAAGAACGGTAGTTGGACGCGCATGACGTCGCCGTGGATGATCTGCAGGTGGTTGATATGCTCCGTGTGCTGAATGCGCTTCTGCAGCTCCGCTACCATGCGCGGATCGAACTCCACAGCCACCACACGCTTGGCCTGCTCCAGCAGCTTCACCGTCAAGTTACCGGTACCAGGACCGACCTCGAGGCACACGTCAGTGCCGCGAATTGCTGCCTTGGCCACGATCTGCGTCACGATCATGGGGTTCTTGAGGAAATGCTGACCTAAGTTCGTGTTAGGCGTGGCCAGAGTGCGGCCCAGTGCATTCTGCGCTGCCGAGGCGGTGCCAACGTTGCGTGCACGTTTCTTCTTGTCCTTGGGCATGGCGGATGAGGCGTGTTAAGTGCAGGAAGAGCTGCTCGCTTGACCAGTTGCTCCACGTCACAGATTGCTGGTGGCCATCCGACAACATCTCTGTACTAGAACATACGAACTCTATATAAGAGCAACGGGACCTCATTTTTGGGACAATCGAATGACGAATCGATAATGGATGCTGTAGTCTGCCTCGAAGTATCAGCAGTGTCAGACTGACATGACTGATATACCACTGTGTTCAACTCGTTATGTCTGAGCAGGGTCTCAGCTCGGTTTGCATTGCAACTTCTCGTCAACTGCGAGTTGGAGTTCCACCAGTCTACTCTTCCATTGGAGACGATCCTCTGTCCAAGAAAACATGTCTCGTCCATGTTGAAGTGAAACTGAAGAATTACACGAACGCGTCACATTTGGGTTTAAAAAGTCATTTGGGTGAAACTACATTTCCTCTTAAAGAGCAAGTCATTTCCAAAGGCTTTCCAAATTAACCCGAATTTATTCCCTTGGAACTCAAAAGCACCCATTCATCCCAGCAACAATGATGCGATCCTGATTCCATCCGCCAGTTGAGAACGCGCCGCCATCCCCACAAGCGATTCCCTATATGGCCCGCAAGCCCAGACGTCAACAGGAAGCCGCAGCCACTCCGACTCCTCCTCCAGCCGAATCTCCCTCAGACAGCAACAGTTCCTCTTCCGACTCCGCCCCCGAAGTCGCCGCTCCAGTCGTCGACCTTCCCGCTCCCATCGCGCCCAAGCCCGCGTCGCCGCCCAAACCGACGCCCAAGCAGCCAAGTCCCACGAAGCAACCGAGTCCCAAGGCTACAACCCAGACGACTGCCGAAATCCCCGAGACTATGAACGGAACGATCCATGTCAAGGTGCTGAACGCCCGCAATTTGCCCACGATGGACTTTGGCAAGCGCCAAGACCCTTTCGGTAAGCCAGTAGCTAGCTTTTAGCTGCTTTGTAGTGCTAATTGGTATATTTTTATTGTGGTGCAGTGTTAGTACAACTGGACAACTCGAATCCCAAGTCGTGGGCCACCACGGATCCTGCTTTCCAAGGAGGCACTAATCCAGAGTGGACTGAGCGCTCCAACAACGAGTTGGAGCTCTACTACGACGCCAGTCTGCCTAACAAAACAACTACGTTGACCTTTGAAGTGTACTCGGATGAGTCGGGTGACGAACTCATTGGCACCGGTCAACTTGACGCTGCTTCCATTGTGCAGAATCAGATGACGGACCCCATGGATTTCGTGATTCGTCTGAAAGAAGGGTCGCGTGGCTCTGGCAACCGTGGCGACCTCTTCGTCCAGGTGTGGTTCGGCCCGCCAGTACGCAAGGCTTTTCGTGCCGCTGGACGCGCTACCAAATTGCTGGATGCACGCGACACCTTCGTGGCGACGTTGTGCTCGATCACATCGACGGCTTGCGGAGCTGTGTCGAGTTACTTCCAACTGCCTACGGACTTCGCCAAGAAGCACCGTAAACTGAGTGTGGCTCTGGCTGCTGTCCTGGGTATCATGGCCGCTGGAGCGCTCACTGTGTTCCTGGCGATTGCCGTACCCACGATGCTGGTGGCTTTCTTTACGTTCCCATTCTGGATTATCCCGTTCCTGGTCACGTCGTTCTTCACGGCGCCACTGTGGGTGCCCATCCTGCTGCTGGTCGGACTGTTCTTCCTGTTTATCGCCACATTCGTCTTCGGACTTGGGGTCACGTCGCGACCTGTGCGTCGCAAAGGTGCATTTATCTCCAACAAGATCAAGCACTCGGACATGGGCAAGCGTGTGGTCTACGAGAAGACGGAGTAAATGTCGACCTCCAGAACACCACGCCGTGAACGATGACTGTTTCAGTCACGATCCTTTTCTTTGCAGTGTATTGTTGTGTGAGGCATTTGATCTATGAGGCATGTGCTGTATTGGCCATGTCAAACCCCTTTGCAGCTTAACAAAACAAAAACAAAAATGAATTCCAAGTAAATGGTGTTGGATTGATCGTTGGAACGACACGCTCACATGTAGGCTATTGTAGCTTGTGGCTTCTCTATAAACAAGCGCAGCGCTGCTGCTTAAACGCTGCTCTCCTGCTGCTACCCCCTATCGTATAACTTATCAATAATAATGTAAAGAAAAAATGGTTGACGTCGAGTCAATGTCTTGATCATGAATCTCGATCTTGGCGATGTTTCTGGTTGCGGCTGCACTAGTGAAGCCGTTTCTTGGGCTGTGTAAGATGGTGATAGTGATGGTGATTGCATGTTTGTCTTCATGGGTGCAATAGGCACCTCGTCTTCTTGCATTTTTCTTGGATGTCATTGGGTAGGGAGAAGAAGCAGTCGAGCTGCAGCGCAGCAGTGAGTGTTTGTCGACTTGATTAGCCCGTTAGCCACTCAACTTAATGAGCGTGCAAGGCAGTCTTGCGACCACGGTCGCTCGTGCTCTTTTTGTTGTTATGCTGACGCTGCATCTTCTCGTATTCCGTCATCACGTCCTCCAGTTGCGTCTGACGCACGTTCACCTGCTCCTCCAAGTGCATCACTTGCTTCTCCTTGCCCTCCAAGAACTCAATGAGGTCATGCATCTTGCCTTGCTTCTCCTTCAACGACGCAACCAGGCGATCGTTTTCAGTCTGAAGGCGAGACATGTTCACGTTAGCCTCAGTCAGGCGCGAAGACATCGACTTGAATTTCGTCTTCAGCAACAGCGTCTCGCGCGCCTTCTTCGCCACTCGTGCTTCCAAGCCACTTACTTCACGCTCCATGGACGCCAAAGCTGCCTTCAGCTCGTCAATGAGCTCTTGCTTCTCCGACACGCTCTTAAACAGGAACATGTCCATGTCAAGATGGAGGTCCTTGGCAAGGGCTGCCATAGTTTCATCAGATGCAATCGTTGTAGTCTCCAACTGCTGCACGACCTTCTTGGCAATCTCGTCGACGAGTTTCTGCTTCGTCGACAACTGGAAGTTGAGACGACAAATCTCACGATCTTTCTCCATCACCGTACTTTTAAGTCTGGCCACCTCCGAATCAGGAGCGGTGTCATCACTGACAGGCAACTCGGCTCCATTCTCTAGTAGCTTGGCAATCTGAGAGTCTTTCTCTTCAAGGTCATGCTGGAGGCTCGACACGAGCTTCGACTTCATCTCTAGCTCACTCTGAAAGGCTGCCTCAGCTTCACGGCGATAACCCTCCTGCATGCTGACAGCTTCCTCGCTCAATGCGAGGCGTCTCTTGAGCTCCTCCATGCTCTTGTCGGCAGTTGCGACTTGCGAGCCCTTCCCCATGAGTCGGACGTTCTCTGTCTTGATCTTAAGGTTCTCATGGATCAACTCGTCCACTTGGGCACGGAGTTCGTTGATGAACTGCTCGTCTTCAAAAGCTTGGATAGAGGTGTCTCCGTTTTGCTGCTCCCTCAAGTGGTACTCGACCAGCTTAGCCACACGAGCCTGGTTCACTGGGTCAATTAACCACTTGAAGTTCTCGTTGTGCTCCATAATGCCGTAAAGCACCTCCATCACAACCTCTGTTGAGCTGGACATAACAGAATGGTTGTTCATCTGTTTTATAGCTACCACACGCGATGAAGCCTCGGCGGTGGGTTCACCTTCTTCTGCTGAATAGTATGCTTCTGGGTTACCTTCTCCATGTAGCTCTTGCACATTGAGTCTTGCGTCAGCTGGGTGGGTTGAACTCTGATAGGTCACTACTCTGGACACAGGAGATTGCTGCTCTACATCGTCTGCGATGCTCCGAAATGGCATGGACATTTCACTGCTGTCGTCATCTGACGGTGTCCAATCCATTGACTCAAAGGACGGTGCCCGATCTGAAGCTGAACGAGTGTATCGCCGCATAGTCTCGGAGGAGACAGCGTACTCGTCGTACATGTCGTCGTAGTACGATGCCATGGTCGAAGTCGAGGATGCCGACAGATCCACAGTGTTCGGGGAGGCCGCGCGATCTTTGTACGGCGACGCAGCTCGCACAGCCCGTGGTGTCTTAAGCTGAGGAGACACGGACCGACGCACGTGGTTGTACTGGAACGTCTTTAGTGGGTTCACCATTACAGCGTCCTCACTCACCTCAACTGCCACCGACACCGTCGTGGGGGTCGTGGGTCTGTAGTAGGCCACAGCGTCGGTGGGGTCCATCGAGGCCGCTTTCTTGTTCTGCAGAGAAGTGATCCACTCCCCCATGGACTCTTTCTTCGGTTTAGGTTGGCGTTCAATGGACGGGAACAGACACGAGACACTGAGGTCGTGATTGTACTCTAGTGGGTCAATCTTGTTGCTCTTGGTTTCCCATTCCAGCGAGAGCTTCCTGCGCTTGGGGACGCCTTCAGCAGCCTTGCTCTCTCCAGCCCGCACCTGCTCCTTGAGCTTCTTGGCAGTTTTGTTGTGGAGCGGCGACATGTGGAGCTTCTGGGCCTTCTTCATCTTCTTCTGCTGTTTGCGAAGTCGCGCGATCTGGCGACCATGCGTCTCCAGCGCGTCTACGAGCTCTCCGTCCTTGAGCACGTTCTTGTCCTGCTTGCAGGCGCCGCTAAGGGCAACCACTAGTTGTAGCAACTCGTCGCGCTTGGCAGTCATCGTGAAGTGGTCTCCCTAACGTCTAGCAGCTTGCTCTGCGACGTCCACGGCGAAAGCAGACACCAGCAACGGTGGGTCAGTCCACCCAGTTAACTGTCTCTACTGCTCCTCTTCTCGACGTTTCACAGAGTGAACCGAAGGCAGAGAAGTCGATAGAAACGCACCCACGTGGACAACCCAAGTCGACTGCCCTCAGTCCAGACGAGGTGTTGCCAACCTCCTGAGCCTGTCGCCTACTTCGCTTCTCCCCTCCTAGGAGTCCTACGCAGTCGCTCCGTTAAGGGCGGCGAAACCGCGTCTGCTCGGGAGGAAGAAAGGGATACTGACCTCCCTCCTGCCATCGATTCAGAGCTGAATAGCTAAGGAAGGATGGATCCATCTTGAGATCGGGACTTTTGTCCTACTCTAGGTCGGTTGGCACTACTCTAGGACCCAAGTGCAACTTTTGGCTGCGACGTTTCGCCCGCCAATCGCGCGCCACCGTTTCCCGCCAGAATGTCGAGATCTTGCCAATGTGGTGGCTGGAGATCTCATTTACTGAGGAACTTGCCACGAACAATGGTTATATACTTTAGAATGCAGACGTTGGATGGCGTCCATGGATATGAAATCAGTGCAAAAGTCCTTGTTGAGTGGTCTGGCACCATCCTGTGATTGGATGGCTTGCCTGCACTCTAACTGGCTTGCTCCACTGTATGATGAGCATGGCTTCGCTCTGAATTCCTTAGAGTTGCATGAGTGACTAGCAGACTACTAGCGGTGGCTGAGTGTGTATACAGTGCATTGAGTAGTACACGACAACATCTAAATAATTATTCACGACGTGCTTGTCGACGCTCTGCCTTCCGACCCTGAACTGAACTACACGTTTCGGTGGCGGTTTTTATCGTTTTCTTCGTACCAATGGCGTGGTCCATGTCTTGCATGGGGTTGCCACGGCTATTGGTGGGCGACGTACTGCTCGAAAGTTCGTACGAGCTCCGAGAATGACGGACGCAGGCTGGGCTCACGCATCCAGCATGACCGGATCAGTCGCGCGAAGAAGCGTGGGCATGATCGCGGGATCGGTGGACGCAGGTCGTGGTTGAGCACACCTAGCGCCACCTGGATCTGCGTCATGCCGTCGTACGGGCACATGCCCGTGAAAATCTCCCAGACCACGATGCCGAACGAGAAGACATCTGCTTTCTCAGTGTACTTGCGGTTGCCTAGCACCTCCGGTCTGAATACAAGCACAAGCAAAGCATATGAGTGTCTCTTCAAGATTTAAACAAGAGCAAAGATCGAGCAACGTACGCCATCCACTGCACGGTGCCGCAGTTCCCGGTCATGGTCTGAATTTGCGCCTTGACACGCGAGAGACCGAAGTCTGAAATCTTGATCGAGTAGTCATGCTCGACGAGCAAGTTAGGGCTCTTCATGTCTCGGTGTAGGATCGGCAGTTCGAAGTGGTGCAGGTAGCTCATACCACGAGCTGTATCCAGTACAAACCGTGCACGCATCTCGTCCGTGAGCTGTCGTCGTCGTGTGCGCAGCACAGCCCAGAGTGAGCCTTGTTCGACGAGTTCGATCACTAATGCTCGGCTCTCAGGGGTTAGACACGCCCCGAGTAGCATGCAGATGTTTGGGTGGTGCAGGAAACTCATGATCTTGACTTCCGTCTCGAACTCCCGGACCACGTCAGCACTCAAATTTTGTCTAATGAGCACTTTGACAGCTACATTTCTCCCCTTCCATGAAGCGTTGTATACCTTGCCAAAAGCACCTTCACCGATGACACGGCCAATAACCACGTCTTCCATGTTGACGTTCTGGTGTGGCTTGAGGAACTGGCAATCTTTGTTCTCCGAGTAGTCACTAGCCGCCGACTCGGACTCAGGTTCCTCTCGAGTCATGATGACGTTCGTCTGTCGGCGACGCGAGTCCTTATTAGGAACGAACCAGTCCGACAGATACAACGGGATGCCTGCCTGTCGAGCTCCCTCCAGTCTCATGGAGTTGTTGCTGCCTTCATCAGCAACGCAGGACATTGGGGCGTCACTATCAAAGGTGGGATTTCTCTCCAGCCCTTTGAGTCCGTCATAGTAGCCGCCGCCTTCCTGGCCGAGCTGTCTGGCCAGTGCAGCCATTGCAGCATCTGCCTCAGCATGGCGTTGCTTTTGCTTGAGGTTTTTCTTGCCAGGACGACGTTGCATCACGGGCGTATCGATGTCCGCTGCCAGTTCTGCAGGTCGCACTTGCGTGGGTGAATGTGCCTTGCCGTGGATGTAGTCGAGCTCCATCTTGTGCGTGCGGATGGGCGAGCCGCACAGGTGAAAGAAGCCGCGGCGGTCGCCGAGACTACCGCGTCGTCTGGACGCGGACGCCATCCCGAATGCAGACGCAGAGTTGCTTGGTGGCTTCGAAGCAGGAAGCAAAGTGAACCGCTTTGGGCCGTAGATTTTTCGCTTCCTGAACTGAAACGGCGCAGTCGTCGGCCCCTCCGCTAAGTTGCCGTCCGTTATCACTCAGCGACTGAAAACCCCCGAACTACTGGATGTTTGTAAGCCATTCGTTGAAAAGCCGCTGAGAAAAATCGAGATCGCTAAGTCACTGCCCTCGGGTAAGTACCTCTCAGACGCCAACTTCAACGTGCGGATTCCTAGATTCACCTCGAGGCATATGGATCGAGCGCCCAGCTGCGCCGAACAACATGGGGAGGCCGGGATGAGAGCAGCAAGCTCTAGGCGTCTTCACTCGCGGCTGGATCGAAGTCGAAGGCGTCATTTGGCTCCGCGACAGCTAGTGACTCTGCTGCTTGACAGCTCCGTGCCGGAGGCGACTAAGACTAAGGGTGTCAAGGCGAGGGTAAGTGCAGTCAGCGTGCAGTCAGCGTGCATCCATCGCCACCATCTCGGCCGAAAATTCACGTTTCAACTCGAATCTCATATGGGGCTAGTGTCGAGTAGCCAGCTGGGCAGCACTGGGTAAACGCTCCACCGAATCGTATATCTGCTGCTTCTCGGGGATGTCTCGTCCCAGTGGAGACACTCGGCAGAGATCACGACCGACTTGTGCATGCATGGTTGCTTCGGTTGCAGCGACATAAGTCCATCCGTGCTACCGAAGAAGATGCAAGCGCTTCAACATGCTGATATTAGAACGCTGCCCTTTTCGCAGGCGCTCCCTCTGCGATCGAGTCGCTGCGTAGGATTGTAGAATTTCGACATGGTTAAATGCGTTGCCTGCTTTCTCGTTCTCACCTTTCGATCATCAAATGTCCAACACGTCGTGGAGATCTGCACGCCATGTCGGTGGTAAGTAGTGAATGAGAGAGAGAGACTTTGCGCTTTGTACTGAATGCGCGAAACATTTGTTGAACACAGGCACAACTCCTGCAAGCAATAAGCGAGGGCTCCAAATTTACTAAAACTTCTCGCCAAATAGAAGTTAATGGCAGCAGACTCGACCGATGAACGCACACGAAGTGTTCGATGCAGCGCCAAATGGGGCTGGTGCAGCAATGCAAGTCTAGGTCCAATCAGACTCAGAAACTAAGGCTTCCAGCAACTTCAAGAGTCTCATATATCGTGCGGAGCTTTCGTCCTTGCTGCCTTCTCTAGATTGCACCGTCACGCCGACTGGGACACTACTAGCACTTGATTTCCGGGTGCACGCAGCAACAGGTTCACACCGCTGCAGCCAAGCAATGCGACTTGCTAGTGAAGTGACGAATTCCTCGACAAGGGCGTCTTCGTAAACAAACAACACTCACGGCGCTCGCCTCGTCTGCAAGTCGGCTAGAAAAATTTATGCTCGACAAGTAGCTCCACCAAAATGCAGCCGATCACGCTTTGCATTTGCATGCTGAGGCCCCAATCTGGGTGGAGTGATCAAGCGCGTGTGAGGCAGAGATTGCTGAGAGCCGACATGGCCACCTCGGTCCATCCTGCCGAAGTGCAGCGATATTTTAATGGGAGCGCCGTACTCAGGTGCGAAACAGGGGTCCATGTTGCTTCGGATGCGTTAGGTGCTGTCAGCATGTTGCCTGCTTCCTGCAGCCTTTGGGCGGACACGAAGCCGCTCAAATGTGTGGCCGAAAGTGCTGTTAACCTAAAAGTTGAAGTTGTTGACGGTGCCTCAAGGCACTGGCTCTGCTCGTAGGACAGTGGTGGGAACTCTGCGCACAGTGTCCCTGGTTGCAAGCCGCAGGAGACCTAGAACGCTCGACAGCGTTTCCCACAACACTCGTACGAAACTCAGACGCCACCTTATTATTGTGTGTCCCATAGTGACATTGCTGTCCCATCACACGTGATACACTACTCGGACTGGCAAAACAAGGCGAGGAATGCCTGCAGCACAGCCTTCAACGCTTCGTTTGCCTTCTACAACAGCACATCGACCGCCAGACAGGTGCGAATCGACTGCTTTCGGCAGTCTAGGCGCGGCTGCAGCCCCATGCCATCCGCATCCGAAGGAACGCGCTGTTCTCCACCACCTCCACCTGCGACGCTGGCTGGAAGCCTGCCGACTGGAACAGCTTCATCGCCGCGAACGAGTCGTTCTGCGGCACGTATGCGACCAGCGCCTGCGGATGCGTGGGCTGCTGCGCATAGATCGCCTCGATATCCTGCAACGCAACACAACAGCCAACTGTCAGGCCGGCATTACTAGCACAAGGAGTTTTTGTGACTAGACTATAAAGCCCCGAGCACCTACCTCGATGACTACGCGGAGAAACCGCCTCCCATAGCCATGCTGCCGTTTGTTTTCTACGATGCCAAAGTTCTCGATGATGGCCACGTGGCTACCGCTTTCCTCGGAGGCAGGGCGCCATCGTGCGACACCCATCGGTCCATCGCCAACTAAATGCATGCAGTCCGACGCAATAACACCTCTTTAGCACCTCTGCCATCGCAGCCACTGTGACACCAAAGCTTCCTCACCAAATGCAACTAAATGCCTCGATATTGGGTCGTCCGACAGTACCTGGCTCATATTAGGGAAGATCCTTCCCCTCAGAATCTTGATAAATGTCCACAAAGCCAGATTGGCCCGCTCCAGAGCTACCACAGTGCCAGTAACAGCCCCATCTTGTCCCAAACAGTCAAACTGCTGCACTGTGAACTCGTACGCAGTAAACATCATCTACTCCATTGCAAACAGCCAAAAGAGTCAGTATGTTGCTAATACCAACGTCATATCACCAGTAATTATGCAGTTCTACCTTGAAACACTTGTACGAGCGGCTTTTGCCTGTATGTCCACAAATGGAGCACTTGACGCCCTGTCAAGCATTAAACCACGATTTAAGCGCCAATTAGCATCAGAAATCAACATTTGACCCCTATAAACACAGCTCAGATTCTTCTCTTTCTCTTCTACTCATTAGTGCGACGTACTTGTTCGTGGTTGTGTCCACAGACGCCGCAACGTTGTGGCATCCCATCGTCTTTAGCCTCCATTTTCAAGATTGAGGAATCAATCACAAATGTACCGAAAAACTGGTATACCTTCAATTAAGTATCCAACTATTTCTGTAATTATCCATCGATCGAGCTTCATGGCGCTGGACGCAACCGAAGCGCGGCGGATCTCGGCGCAGCTGGCGACGCTGGAGCAACAGCGCACACAAGGCAACTTACCGCATGAAGACACGCCGCTTCGGCTGTACAGAGTGAGAGGTGGTGGCTTCGTGCGCGTGCTGGATCAACACCCAGAGCCGATCTCGCAGAGCATGGTACAGACTGAAGAATTGTTGATATTGTGCGTTCTGTTGCTAATTAGATGCTGCAATTGTGTTAGTTAGAAGCCATCGATACATTCATCAGCAAGAACACAGAGAGCGAAAATCTAGAGGAGAAGGCTGTCGCAGAGGAGGAAAGAGAGAAGGAGACGGAAGAGAGACGGCGGGATAGTGACGCAAAGCAGAGCAAGCCAGAGTCAACGGAGAGATATGAGGTTGATGAAGCTACTGTTGTAGCTAAAGACGCTGTGATGGTGTCTTCCAGTGACGTGGACAATGACGACGTCGAAAAGACGCAGCCGTGTACGTCGGATGGTGTGGATATGACACCACCGTGGGAAGCAGCAACTGTAAAGACTCCACAGGAATTGTTGGCTCGGAATGAGCGAGTGAGTGATTGTCTGGATAAAGACAGTGTGGTGGAGGAGCAGACGGCGGTGTTGCAGGTTGAGAGTGATGTGGATAATGGAATTCCAGTGACAGAGATTGAGAGTGAAGCGTCCAAGCCTGTGGATCATCCGATGTTGTATGAACAATGGCCACCGCAGCTAGAGGAGCGACGGAAAATATGGTTTGTTCCTCTAAACACTAGTAGGAAGGCGAGTGTTATTGGGCCAAAGCACCAACCGGTTGTGTATTGGATGCACAACACATTGCGCGTGATGCAGGGGAATTTTGGACTAGAAGCAGCCATTTTGCTCTCACGACGACTAGGTGCACCATTGGTGGTTGTGTCATTGGTGCCCTCTTCTATTATTTATCCAGTTTGCCACTCAACGACAGCAAGCGATGCGTACGCGAGATTCTCCTTGGTTGAGTTGTATCAACAGTTTGCTCACGCTGGTGTTCCTTTTTTCGGAATCACTGCCCAGGAAGACGGGCTGTCGGCATCTTTGAAGCAGCAATCATTTACACTACAGCCTAATCCGCTCTATGAACTACTTGATGCATTCGAACCACATGTGGTTGTAACAGATGCCATGTTTGACGCTTCAAGCAGAAACGATCTGGTGCGCTTGAGTCGCTACCTAGAGCTGAACAAATCGTCCTGTTCGTGGTCTCTCCTGTCAATGGATTCCACGACATGTTGCCCCGCCTATCAACTGTCCTTGAAACTCCAGAATTCACTCGAGCGTGGTGCTTGTTTCGTCAGTGAAGAGCAGTTTGGAATCGAGTACGCATCATTTGCTCAGTCTCGTCATGGAACGTATGTCTTCAGTCCATTGCCTCGTGTTGGTGCTCAAGATACAGTACTAAACCAGCGACGGTCAGATATGCTATCTTCTGTCTTCCAGCGGCTTTGCTTGGAAGAAGTAAACTGGGAAATTGTGAAGGCAGAGAATTCACAGTCCAGCTCTCAAATGCGGCGATTTAGCGAAGGAGAGGGACTTCAGAAGTTAAGCCAACTCTTGTCAGGTTCAGATTATCAACCTGCTATTCAGGCTGAGTTGCGCGGTGGAGGGGTGTTGAGCCTGTTGCCCTTTATTCGTCATGGTACACTGTTTGCTGGCTACGTGCTGCGACGGATAACCGAAGCTATTGCGTCTTGCCCAACGCCAACAACGCCACAGGAACGAAAGGCACTCGCGATGCGGAAGGTACGTGCAGGAAGTATGGTTCTGTGATGTCTTTACTATGGCTAATGAAAGCCAATTTGTTTGTGGCAGGTTATGAGATCACGAGCCGTGAACCATCTAGGCAAAGAGCGTGATTATGTCTTGTATCTTGCATTGTGGTCTACTGTTGTTGGTGATCCAAGTGGCTCAACCCAACCGGATATGACGTTGCTCTCGACAAGCGAAATCATTGCAGGCTTGGACATGTCTGCACCTCGCTCGTCCTGTTTGTACGTGTGGCTTTAAATGATTCGATTAGATAGTTGTAAATGAGAGGAGATAACTCATGCTGCTTTTCAGGGAAACATATCAGAAGCTGCTGCCTGTTTGGGCGTTCAGCGCTGCTAGAATTGGTGAGATCTCTAACGAGCAAGAGCCAGGTGCAGCTCTCTATGATCCGTACGAATTGGAAAGTGCACGGACAAAAGATCTATACTGGAACGAGATCCAAAAGTTTCTTGTGGAGCAGCAGTACCTCCACCCGGTATTGATCGTCTACTGGGCTTATCGATTGTTGACGTGGAGCGTGTCCAGTCGTGCAGCTATTGCGGTACGCACTGTGATTCAATACTGTTGGGCTGTTTTCTAATAATTCTAGTATCCTTACAGACAATTGAATCTCTACTATCTCAATGCGTGCTTGGATCGAAAAGTTCTCCCGACGCAGTGTTTATCGTATGGAAGCAGCTATTTCGTCTAGGATCGAACAGCATCAATGCAATGAGCACCAATAGCGGGACGAAAGCTCCAAAACTAGAAGATCTCCGACAATTCCAGCGCATTCTGGAGCGTGAGCTCGCGTCACAGCCAAAACTGCAGCTACATCCATGATTGAGGAGAAAGCATGCATTTGGGTAATTATTTATTAGCTCCTCAGAATGAGGTAATAATTTGCTGTGAATATGTGGTTGACGTGGGGCATTTTTTGGGTAAAACATGCTTCAGTGCCCGGCGCAAGACCATTTCACTTGGCAGAGGTCCACTCGAGTCTGCGAATTGATTGAGAGCCATTTACATTGGCATGCGTAGGCAGCAAAATCTGTCGTTCACAAACCACGTCAGTACACCTAACACTGAGAACCACACTATCATAAGCCTTACCCGGAGCGATTTCCATCTTGACTCGTAGTTTTGCCTCGTTGGGCACATTCTCGCGGAAGAACATATAGTCGGCACTGGAATTCCATTTCCTGTTGCACATCAACGAACATTGAATTTCCTACAAACATGTTTGGACTACGATAGATGTCAAGTTGTAACTTACTTGCCCGGGAATTGCACGACAGTAAAGTCGCACTCGTTGCAACGAAGATTAGAACACGCGCTGAGCAAGATAAAACATGAAGGTCATTTCCTTGTGCTTATACTATCAAACAAGTCATCATACTTCCGTGAGAATGCAGTGCTTAGTCCACGGTTAGCGTGTCCGCCATCCAAAAACACTTGGGAGCACCTGTGTCGTGGCACAGAACGAAATGGACCATCATTAAATTGTTGACCGGCAATGACCTGCAAAACAACTCACTTTTTGGTACCACCAGCCTGAAACTCAGTGCGTGAGGTATTCGTAGCCGCCGAATTGTAAGCGCCAGCTCTCGAAGACGACATCGGTCGTGGATGAACTGCAGCAGGTTTGCTATCTTCGTCACCTAGCATGTCCAACAGATCGTCCAGCTCATTTTTGCCCTATTTAAGCCGTTAGCAATCACTTCATACGTCAAGAGAATGATAGCAATACGCACCCGGGTTTTGCTAACAGGTTGAGTGAATCTGGAAGCGTTTTCCGCGTCGCTGGTGTACTTAACTCCTCCTGTCTGGCCTCCTACTCCGTCTCCACTCCGTGGGCTATTCATCGCATCCTCGACTTCATTGAGCAGATCCTGAAAGTTCATGTTCTACCGTGAAGTTGAAGCTAAAATGTCGTGAATCGGGTAGTTTTCATCGCTGCTGCCTCCGTTTCGTCGCTGTCGTTACGGACACTACCAAGTCTATCCTTAGCTGTCACTGCTGACTAGAGTACATGTTCAAGATTACAGATTCTTACTCATACCGGAACTATATTCACCGATTCCACAGGTGCTGAAGGTGGCGTCCGACCGACCTTCTCAGTGGTGGTGTCCTGGAACTCCTCCACCGTGAAGCCCTCGATTAGTTTTTTCCAACCAAACGACGCGATCGAAAACAGTGCGAACAACGGTCTGTATACAGCAAGCAAATAAAGTTAAAGTCGATGCTGGAAAGCAAGGTCCACACCATATTGTACCTTGTAATGAGATCGAACCAGCCACTTTGGGGGGCAGCACCATTCACATAGCGAATGTACAAGAACGCGTCATGCCGTACCCCGTCAATCATGTAGTAATCTGTAGCAACACCACAGTAAGAAACAAAATTTCATACCTCACTCAACACTGCGTACCTTCCAAATACCGCAAGTTCTGGAATCCGTTCTTCTCGTAAAAATGTCTGGCACTGAGATTATCTGCTTTCACATGAAGATAGACCGCTCCACATTGTGTTTGCCGGCAAGCTTGAGCAATGCATTCTTGTAACAGCGCCGACGCAATGCCCATCCTTCTGACCGACGACTTGGTGCCCAGTGTCAAGATGTACATGACGTGGGTGTGTTCCCAGTCGTCATGTGAGATCAGATCAGGGTCGTCCACTTTGCTCAGCGGCAATGTGCTGGCCGTCACAGCCCCGAGAATATTCTCATCTCGTCGATTCTCCGGATTAGGCTGAACGAAGTCTTGTGAGGGCTGCATCTCCACTGCCAGCCGAGCGAACAATGGTCCACCTGTCTCCATCCAAAGGCCCTGTGCCGCGCCATCATAGAACGCCTGGTTGTAGCGGATGGGGAACCATTCCTCGTGCAGTTGGCGGACTTGCGGGATATCCCACGAGTCCAAGTCTCGGAAGTAGATGACGCGCTCGGGCACTGCGGGTGTCGCCTGCACTTTCGACGTGTCCATGTCCTCCACGTCGCGGTCGATATCTAGTGCCACTACGCGCGGGATCAGCTCCTCCACAGCGTCGTCGACCATCTTCCCAGCAGCTACCTATTCTAGGTTTATTTGGTATTGTCGCGTTTTTCTGAGAATATAGCACTGAAATACACTGTATTTGACGATTTAAAGTTGATTTGATACAGACGGTTTTGACAGGGTTTAACTCTCATAGGTATTTTCTGTATTGATTCTATACATTTTGAATAGTTTATATCATGTAATATCACAGTTGATTAGTTAGTAGTGAAAAGTACCGGTTTTGATCGTCTATTATTTGAAAAAAGAGGCGATGGTTTTGAGACGCTTACCGCCATGTGTGACGTGTGAGACTGAGCTAGTCGCACTTGACTTGGGCTTGGACTTCGACTTGGTCTTGCTGTTAGCTTTGTCGGGGTGTAGCACAAGTTGCAGAATCTTCTTGACACCTGTGGTGATGCCTAGTTGCTGCATCTCCGCGACTGTCATCCAACGCAGTCCATCGGACTCGGCAGCTGGCTGTAGCTTGGGCTGGGACTTGAAGTGCAGGTGCTCGATGCCCATGTGATGCTTTACATGAGAAAAGATGTGTGTTATCTCGCCAAGGTCGCAGCGCTCAGGAATCGACTTGCCCGACTGTGTGAGTGCAGACTTGCCAATTATGTCGGTGAGTCGGCCGTCCATAAACGTTTTCCGCTTTGAAAACGGAGGGATCTTGTCACCATCGCTCATCTGTGTAGCACATAAATTGTTAGACAAGTGCAGGGATTCATAGCATAATTTATGTTGCAACGCACCTTGCTGTGGAGGAATTCCCATTGCCCTGCTAGTAGGCCCCCCTCGGGGCGTCTCGACATCAGGAACTTCCACTCAGATAGAGAGACGTCGGTCTCGATGCTCCTTGAAGCTTTACGTTTTCCCCTTGCAGATGCTGCAGTTTCTTTAGCTGGTGATTCGTACGGTGCTGATAATACAGAAACTGCGATGACTTCGTTTTTCGAGTTGTTCTTCTTTGCCTTCAGTGGATACTTAGTAACCTGCACAATGTAGAGCCGTCAGATATTTGTCATCCAAGTCAATCCACAAGACAAACTCACCTCAGTCTGAGTTTCATCCCACTCCAACACGCGTGTATAGTCGCAGATAGAGCAGGAATTACTTGACTCTGTAGGCGCATTGACTGAAGTACTCTCAGTCTTCGGTTTAACAGTATTTGCCTCTTCAAAAGCAAGGCACACTGACTTGACAGGGCAGTCCGAACATTGGGGATTCTACAAAAGCAACAAAGGCTACGTGTCAAGACTCGAGGGACAAAAAAGAGAGATAACAAATCAATGCACTACCTGAACTGTGCACATTGTCGCTCCAAGTTCCATCAGCGCCTGATTCAACGCGCCCGGGTGGTCGCACTGACCCACGAGCTCTTTTGCTACTTTCCATGAAAAGTTGATAAGCTGTTTGTTCTTCGGATCCGCTCCAACAGCTCTCATTCGGGCCATCACGCGAATCACATTTCCGTCTACTAATGGTTCGCGATTTCCGAAGGCAATGGATGCAATTGCTCCTGTAAAGCAAAACAACACCCAAAGATGAGGTGGACACAACCTTAACAGCGGATTTACTTCCTGTTACGAACCTGCCGTGTATGGTCCAATCCCTGGTATCGTGAGCAATTGATCGACAGTTGATGGCAGCTCGCCGCCATAATTCTCTACCACATATTTCGCGCCTGTATGCAGCATCCTAGCACGACGATAGTAGCCCAATCCAGCCCACAATGCGTTCACATCCTACAGCCACAAATCAAATATAATTCCATAATTTCTAGTGCGTTCCGGCAAATTGGACACACACATCATTTACCTCTTCATTTGCTTCAGCCAGAGCAGCAATCGTTGGGAACTTGTCAATCCAGCGCAAGAAGTATTCCACCACAGTGTCGACACGAGTCTGTTGCAGCATGATCTCTGACACCCACGTCTCGTACGGCTCCACTTTCCTCGGTGTCACCTCACCATTCGTCACAGAAGCCATCTCCTTGTCATTCTCACTGCCCTGTTCGTCCTTCACTGACGTCTTCAGAAACGCATCTAAGCCTGTTTTCTTCGCTGCAATTTTCTTCTTCTGACTTGTATGCGTTGCAGTTGTCAAATATGGCGGTGGGTCTCCTCGCCACGGAAGTTTCCGGCGGTGTGCATCATACCACACAAGTAGCTCCGTTCGAGTGGTCAGCAGTTCCTGGGGCTGGAAATCGTGTCTCGTAGCTTCATGACGCGTCGAAAACGCCGCTGGGTTGCATACAACTAAGTCGGAACCTTCACATTTAATGAGATCTTCAATGTCCGGATCATTCGCACCGTCAGTCGCAGGCGATGAAGTCGCTGATCTGGTCATCTTTGAATTTGTTAAACAATTATGGCGGGATGTGATCGTACTTTACGTACACTAGTTGTCACTGACGCAACTGTATCCGGTGGTAGTAGTGTAGATGGTGTATTCAACACAACAATACTGTTATACGGTCGCAGCTGAACATTTCCAAATAGACAGCAAGCACGGACGGAATCCATCGATGATGCAGCGCGTAGCCGTCTTGTCCCACGTGAAGGCGAGCACAGTGCCACCGAGTTTGAGCAGCAGCAATGTGCGGCGAATTGCCTGGAAAGGTGGCAAGATCTCGTCCAACAAGGAGGAGGCGCTGCAGAAATTCTACCAGCGCAAACTTAAGGCAGGCGATCACCTCACTGCAGAGCAGATCAAGGCCATGCAAGCGACCGGTGTGTGCAATTGCTCTTCCGTTCCAAGACCTTTAGACTAATGCTAACTATTGGTTGCTTGCCGCAACGTAGTGGGGATCAAGCTGGACGGGTCGCAGAACCCGAAGAAAATGCATGAGACTCACCGACCACATGCCAAAGTGACGGCAGCAGGGAACCGTACAGTGCTCAAGACAGGGCGCGTCCTTGGACCCAAGATCAATGCCAAGCAGAAGGGGAAGAAAGCAGGTAGTAACGCTAAGCAGCAGGCAGCACGTCAGCCCAAGACTGTTATCAAGATGCCGCAGAAGAGGACGGAGACAAGTCCGTCCATCTCGTTGGAAGACAAGTTGGGACTCCCATTAGATGCTCTGGTTGGTGGTAAGAACAAACGTGGTAGTTCTATCAAGCGGAAGTGAATATACAGGAAAAACAGCCACGAACAACTCGGAAGAAAAAGCAGGTTGAACTCGAGGAGGAGAGGCCGCTGCTGCTGTCTTTCGGTCGTACGTGTGAAGGAATAAATACTACTCATGTTGCATCTCGCGTGGATCAACGCACACTAGAGCTTGCTTCCTTCCTCCGCCGTCAAAGCCCCGTCGGGTCGGGACAGGAGAGACGTACTCGTTGGAGAACGAAACGCGATCTTCAGAGCTTGTAACAGCGTCGATACCTCGATCACAGTTAGCGTATTGGCGAACTTCTTACGCAAAGCCCGGCGTGTGGTCTGGTCGTACTCCTTTGGAATCACGCACACCTCTAATCCAATTTTCTGCGCTGCTGTGAGGCGCGATTCAAGCATCTTGACTGGTCGCACGTGGCCTGATAGAGACACCTCACCTAGGAATGCAGTACGCTCCAACACAGGACGACCCAGGATAGAGCTAGCCAATGCCACCGCTAACGCTAGATCGGCCGCTGGCTCCTGGATTGTGTAGCCTTCGGCAATATTCACAAACACACTTTGGTTGCGGCAAGATACCCTTGCACGCTTTTCCAACACGGCGAACAACAACAACAGTTTGTCGAACGCTACGCCTACGCCACGTACGCGTGAGAATGTCTGACCACCACCTCGCGCAGCATCCACATTCTATTGCGTCCGATTTGCCAGAGCCTGGATTTCGAGTGGAATGGGACGTTTGCCTTCCATGGCAATGGTAACGGAGCATCCATCCAGCGGTTCAATCTCGGCTTCATCTGTGTCCTCGGAATAATCTTCATTGTCCTCATCGCGTGATGACACGAACGCCATGAGAGGATTTGGCAGCGGCTGGAGGCCCTCATCGGTCATATTAAACACACCGACCTCGCTAGTGTTGCGAAACGATTCTTTTGACAACGCAGGAATCGCCGTGCACTCTGCGGGTCGCCCTCTAGCTGCACCACAGTGTCCACAATGTGCTCTAGCACCTTAGGACCAGCGATGTCACCACTTTTGGTCACATGACCTATCAGAATCACTGGTACGTTGCGTGACTTGGCAAGTCTAAGCAAGCGAAGTGTGCACTCTTTCACTTGGTTAACATTACCAGCAGGAGATGCGATATCTTCCGCGTAAACGGTCTGAATTGAGTCCACCACCACAACGCCAAATCCTTGATAATCATCGTGGCCCACGCCACTTCCATTTCCTCCTTCCAGCACCTGGAAAACCGAGTCCAGGTTGGTCTCGCTAACCACGAACAGATTGTCGCTCACAGATCCAAGACGTTCTGCCCGCATCCGCACTTGGAGCACACTCTCCTCACCCGAGACGTATAGCACTCCACGTTCCCTCATCGCAGGTCCATTCGCCAGCATGTTAGCCATTTGGAGTGCAAGCTGTAGATTGACACATCAATAACAATAGTTTCCCATCAGAAAGTAGCCCCACAGCCACAAGTCTTCAATGCAGTACCTTACCGTGCTCTTACCAACTCCAGGATTTCCTGCTACCAGCGTCAACGAACCAGCCACAAGACCTCCTCCAAGCACCCAATTCTACTACACGCACCAAAACAACATCATACACGCACATACGCCCGCAACCCACACACTCCCAATCTATACATCACCACAACATGGTATATCGTAAAACGCTCACCATCCCCTCTTCGTCATTGGACGCCTCACAACCCAAAACACCAACTGGCCAGTCGTAAAAACGGATAACGACCAACGTCTTATCACACATGCGATCTCTATCGCTTGCTCGACCACGCGGACCCACAACGTTCTCAAAACGAGTGCCTTGTACATTGATCGGGACATTCTCTTTCCGTTCATGGACACGATACTGACCCCCTCAAGAAACCATGCTTTCAGCTTGAGCCTGCTATGCCTACTATGCATTTTGAGATACCCACATTTTGAGATACCCACATTTTGAGACACCCACATGGTGACAGCCATTTTCTGACGTGTTCATTTCGCGCATAGTTTTGGCTTTGACGTATAGTGCCGGTTTCAATTTGATGTCCTTGTCGAAGTTCTCGCGTAGTGTACTTCATGGAAGCAGAAAGGGTATGTTCTATCGTTCCATAATACAGTTCTCCGCCCTACCAACTCGCGTTCTGGCAGTTCTATCCGATCTACGAATGTGTCCAATTCCACCTCGTTCATGCGTAGAGCGTGGGGCGCGTCCTCCTCAAAGACGTCCGGATCCGTTCTGGACCAAGCCACAGCGTGTTTTGACTTGGTTTTAGTGAAGGACGCTGCGTTCGACTGACGAAACAACGGCTCGGCCGGTTTGGCAGACACCACGGAGCCCCACTGCGAGCAGGACGAGCATTGGCCCTGCCACTTGACGAACGTCTGACCGCAGTTCTGGCATCGAAAGCCGTCGGACGAACTCGCGAAGCTGCGCGTGTTGAGACGAGAAAGACCAAATGACTGGATACTGGGCTTCAGCTGCGCTGTGTGGAGTATTCGGAGGTGTCGAGGTGTCTCGAGGACGGCACGACGTGTGAGGAGAGCCGCCAGCACTGGCAGCTTGGACGACCGCATGTTGATAATAGACAAGCTTCACACATCTTACTTTATAAGGGCACTTAGTAAGTAGCTAATTTGGATTGGTCAATTATGTAGCTAAAAGAAAAGCTTCACTCATTTTACGTAGAGCACTTAGTATTACCATATGTTGGAGGAATGTTAGAACGCGTGTCCTCCTCATTTAAAACGGTCGAAATCTAACAGACGTGCTCGAGCACGTTGGTGGTTCTCCATCTGAAAACTGCTTCTTGTTCAATCTCAACCTCATTCAGGACCACGGACAACTCTTCTTCCTCACTTGTCTGTCTGATCTTTCTAGCCGTGAGAGGCAGATCGAAGTAAACCTGTACAGATCCGAGCGAGCAATACCGGTTTTCGATCTGTGAAGGAGTTTGATAAAAAGTGACAAAACGTGCCCAAACAACAAGTCACTCAATATGACTGCGTCCTCAAGTGCAAGGCACGAGGAACGAGTAAGGCGTGCGCCGCCGGGGAATCGAACCCCGACCTCATCCGTGGGAGGGATGAATCCTAACCATTAGACCAACGGCGCGCCAGACAAACGACATGTTACCTCACAACAAACCCCAACTAAACCACAACCCTAGACAAAACATAGCACACACAAGCGCAATTAAACCTCCTACTATGCATTTTGAGATACCCACATCATAGAATAAATGAGCTACTAAGAATAAGTGAACCTTTATGTAGCGTGGGTACATATCCGAGTAACGTCGATAAGCCGTTGTAGCCATAGTATTCGGAGTGTGTTGGTTTTAAACCTCCTAGAAAGTGCACCTAAATAAAAGCTGGGTATGGAACTTCGTATCGTAGCGCAAATTGCCGTTCGGAGATCTGCGTAGCGCTGAAAACGCTTGAGAATAGTCTCAACGTAGTATATGCAACAGCGACTTAAATAAGCAACATTTCCGTGTCTTACTTCTGAATTCACCATTACCTGAACACTTCCCCGCAACTGAGTGGAGATGAACGCTCGTTATCGACTGGAGAGTCGAGGTTAACTTGTCCTCTGCGATGCTCTCCCTGATGCGACATCCGAGTACCTGCTGTATTGCTGGAAATGAGCATAATTACTGAATCCATGAGACCTGGAATGATGTTCTGCAAGATGACTGCCGATTTCGTTCATTTGTCTCCGAAGCTGAAGCCAAAATCCTCTCCAATTACTTTGAGAGGCACTATCGAACTTTTTTCCGCTGGCTACAACAACGCAGTGGCGCTATACTGTAGCAGCGGGTGGAGCTGGAGACCAACCTGTGCGCCGAGAGTTTGCGTCCTCTCCCGACGGACTCGATGCTGCAAACATTTGCTCTGTCCCGGGATCAATCTTGATCGCTACCCAAGACCACACCTATGTCTACGGATACGGATGGAATAACCGCGTTGCGCTACGTTCAAACCAGCATAATATTGAGTTGAACAAGGGGGACGTGATGTTGTCAAGAGGCGATTTTGCCTTTGCAGGCGTCAGCTCTGAGTCTAGTCGCGTCTGCATCCAAGGGTATATGGACACCCAAATTTATTCTAGGCCTGAATTCCCTCAGCCAGAGATAGTGCCACTCGTTGATGACACGCGCGACATTGACGACTTGTTTTGCTTTGTTTGGAACTTTCCATTTCGGAGTCGCGACAATCACATGCTTCACAAGCATTTGAATCGATACCATCGCTTCTATTTCAATCGAGGACGCTCCACGACCATGTAGCTGAACAACAACTCCAGCAGTTCCAGGATGAAGTAGGTGGAAACGTGCACTGATTCGTTCAAGCCCCTGTACCAAGACAACAGTCAACTTCTTTTCATAAACACCTTACGAATGGATTGGTCTAGCCAATTGTTAATATAATAAATATGTATGTTGTTTTGTAGACTGATGCCCCCCCTGCTTTTCGTATCAGGCATTCAATAATGTAAATTCTACATTTCACCAAAACGATCGCATATTGACGTCTGTGGCAATTAGACTCAGCACTGGCCATGCGTAGGGCAGGGTCCCCATTTATCACCACGCATCTTGCTTATAAGCATTCAACAAACCAGCACAGTGGCTCGCCAAAACTTTGTTTAGTGATCGTAACAACACAGACATAGTAAAACACAACGCAATTGCCCAATTAAGTCTAATCAAATTTATTTACATCAACACACCCAAAGTTTGATTGCTAAGTGCCTGAAGTCGGATTTCTTCATCAAGCGCGTCTGCGGGTGGATGTGCCCATTTGATTATATCGGGTGTCAGTGTGTTAAGTGCACTGAATGCAGATCGCGACGTAACCCTTGACACCAGCAAATAAGGTTGCTGGGGCTTATTTGCTGTAGCATTTTAGATCTCCACTCGGTGACCACCATTCGATCAAGCGTGTCACCTTAAACTTTGTAAACTGTAGTGGCGACAGCACACGTAAAAAGAAATTGCTGAATTCGAACAGAAAGCTCTCTTGGTTTCTCATTCGAACTACGCTTTAGGGGAATATGTGATTGCCCGTAAGCTTGTGTCAAAAAACAAAGGAAAAAATCTGAATCATTTGAACCTTGCATTGTAGCCGCGGTTACTCCACGTGATATACGAATGAGGACTGCAGGAGGAGTTAAGTTTGGAATTTTCACAATCATGCCAGCTATACTATCATGTACTAGTCTGAACGTTGTTTCAGGTTCGAATACGATTGCCTACAATGTACCAAGTGTACCATTGGCTACCATTTTCTGGGGTCTGATGTTTTGAGTAACTTGTATTGGCGTCCCAACAATGAAATCTACGTACAGTGACATTCGCCCGAACTTCGTATCGGGTAGACCCATTACTTCTGTTACTTCTGAGGTGTTTAAAGAGCTCAGTTTTCCTTTAAAGTTAGCGACTACACGCACCGGATAGTCGCCTTGAGGCAGCAGTTTAGCAATTGTTGATAGCGAGCCTTGTAAAATTATCAGGAGTTACAAATGTTGTCATGAAACCAGGTGGACACCATCTTTCTAAGGCATCCTTACTCGAAGTAACACGGGAGTCGATAATTGACACGAACTCAGATGTCCAGATACCGCGCTGAGCTTGACGGCATCCCTTACTCCACTCAGGATCACTTTGGAATCGAACGGACTCATCTAATACAACAATGTCTTGAAATCCACGCCAGATTTGATACCCGGCAATGTCTTTAGCTGTACTCTTCGCTTTATGTGAGAGGTCTTGGTAGAGCGGATCTGCCCCCACCGAGGGTAGTTGCAGAAAATCTCCTACTAGTACTATATGAACATCTCCAAACGCAACGTCGGGTATGCGTTTTGCGCTACGTAATATATTGTCCAGGTGCACGAGTTGAGTCTTTTTCATCAGAGATTTCGTCGATCACTACGATATCAAGATTTGCTACATCCTCAATCGAACTCCCGCGATTAACCTGCAACAAAAAGCTTGCAAATGTTCGGCCACCAATTATAGTAGCTGCTTTTCCAGTTACCGCGGTTTTCATAATGTAACCAGAGCGCCCCCAGCTCACACACAAACGCTGAACAGCGTCGATGACACGGCTTTTGCCTCCACCACCCTCACCACCAAGAAGCATTTGAAGTTGGTCATCCCTCAGTCTAGTTTTCATTCCTTCATCGAGATAAAGAAGAGCTTCAGTGTCCCTCCATCTCTTCATCAGAGACATTCCAATTAATTTTACAGCACAATGCTGTTTCTCGTTGAGTGTGAAAGCTTGCAAAATATCGATAATATTAGCGAATTGTTTAACACCACTTTTGGTCATAGCATTTGCTACAAGTTTTGGGACCCAGGCCATATTTGATTAATCTAATGCATTCTCAAGTACTGGGTGTCTCGTCCATTCCTTATAGGTTGTGTCTGAGTTGCAATTGCATTATCCGTGCCAGTATCTGAAATCCAATGACGCACGTATGCAAGGGATGGGAAGTCTTCCATCAAGGGATTTCTTATCCCCCAATTTGCTGTTGCCATCGTGACACCTCGAAGCATCTGGTAATTTTCAAACAAATTAAGAATTTTCGTCAAGCGATTACCCGGAACGACAGCAGTCGGGCAGATACTAGGGTTTAGAAGTGTCGTCTCAATTATCTTGGATTCATCAAGTTCCCAGATGTTAGGGAGGGTTTCATCTACAGCATTGATACAACCTCGGTTCCATCAACAGTATCAAATAGTGCATCGACTTCTTCGTCTTCATTTTCGTTGTCTGTGGTGACCATCGAAGAATGGAAAGAAGAGGTTCGCACGAGTGGTGGACCGATAGGACCAAGCTCTACGCCTATAATGGCAACAAGTTGACCAAGACTTTGAAAGGACAGGGGAGAAAGGAAATCTTTCCATTTACCCCTGCCTTGATCACGTTCATGAAGGATACGCACCGTGACGAAGAAGTAGGCTACATTTTTCTTTTGAATTCAGTAGCTAACTATACCTTCTCGTTTAGTTTCTGACTACATCTAGCACAATAGCTTTTATTCAAGATAATTACGAACAATGGTTAGAAAACTATCTTGTTTCCAAGAAATCTCAAGAAAGTGGTCGCCGTTCCCTTGAGCGTTTGCTACAGCGTACGGCTGCCAGGTAAATATTTATATCTCAAGACTTTTTCAGCAGAATGTACCTTTTTACGTTATTAATTATCGTTGATGTACTTAATTTAGATACGGTTTCTCAGCACAAAAGCCGCAAGAAATAAAATTGCCTAGCGTCGACCTAATTCGAATCAAGACCGAGTTTGCTCTAAATTTTTGGACCAAGCACAGCGCCTACTCCCCATCCGAAATCTACAATGTCGACGACACTGCCATCCTGTTCGATATGCCCCCACATAGGATTTGGGGCATAAAGAGACGCAAAGGCTCTGCTAATGTGCAAGGTCTGAAGAAACACTCCGGACGCATGACCGTGCTGGCAATTCGATCTGACGGTAAATTGTACTTGAATTTTGTATTGTGTGCTATTATAATATTTCTAACTTGTTACAAATGTTATGCTTTCAGTAAAAACTCCCTATTCTTTTCATTTTGCGTGGCAAGCAGGGTGTATCCATCGAATCAAACGAGTTGCACAAACTCCCAAGTGGTCACTTCTACACAGTACAAGAAGCAGGGTGGATGGACGCCACAGGGTGGGCCTTCTACGTTAACAAATTACTGAATTTGAAATTGATTCACACGCGCTACTCCTGGCTGACAATTATCACTGTCGTATGTCAGACGAAGGAGTGCGTGTGGTTGCCGAAGAAGCATGTGCTACAGTGGATCCTTTACCCCCCAAAAGCACGTCAGTTTGTCAACCGTTAGATGTGGGGGTAACGAAACCACTCAAAGCCACTATTCAGAGTTTATACGTCCCTAAAAAGGGTCTTTCTGTCCCCGAAAAGCGACTTCGCGCTATTGAAGCAACGATTGCTTTGTGGGAAAATTTTCCTATAACAGCGTGATTTGTAGTTTCGAGGCAGCAATTCCTCGTAACGAATTGACAACTGTTTAGCTACAAAATAAAAATATCTCGTTTTGTCCTAAACTGTACTTTTTTGGTTCTACCAATATACACTATATATCATCCGAGTTTTTGTGTCGCGGTTGTTTAGTATTAAAATCCCGTTTAGTACATCTATCTTTTTGGGTCGTTGTCTGTAGCTGTGAAGTCATGCATCATGGAGAATAACAATTTACTGCGTTCTTTGGTATCGATGCGCCCGACGTATGAACAACGAGAATAGCTGAGTACGTTATCGCGATAAAGCGGATGGATGTTTTGGACATGCTGATGACTAAACTCGAGTCGTTTAATCAGCACGGATTAGTTGAAATTACTTAACATCTCTGCAAAAGTTACGAGTGGAAGTAGGTCGTTAAGGGTGTGGAGCAATCTGGATACGATTTACCATTTTCGTCCGGCTTGCCAAAGGTTGGCGAATAGCCTTGTGTTACCCTTCGTAACAGATCGTGAAAAAGTGCTTCGCCGTGCAATACATGACTGGGACGATGATATTACCCAGGAACTGTGCGACTTGGGACCAATGGTAGAGAGTGATATGAAGTTTGACTCGCCTCTTTTTCGCGATGTGATGGTCACAGCTTGTCAGCGAGGCTGCCAATCTATGTGGAGGAAGTATTGAGAGGATCTCATCGACAGAAACAATTTACGGGAAGCTGTCGATCGTGCATTGCTTTCACCATAGATAAGGCTATCGCGAATGACGAACGGGTACGGCGGTGAAGCTCTACGATGAATGTAGAGTAAGTTATTGCTTTCTCGAGGTTGATTTGCCTTGAAAGTAACCGAGAAAAACAGTTATCATGGGCGGTTCATTATTTTAGAAATCGCTGTCGAGAATTTTGTTGAGATCGCAAGATTTTAGCTCTGATACCCGACTTATATGCGGACAACACATTTATACGCTAGTTTTCCTGATGAGCATGTGATTGAAGCAGCCAATCAAGGAGAGTGGGATATACTGCTGAAACTTTGCAATAAAACGACGAAACCGGAAACCTTTCAACACGTGCTGATGAAGGATTTTACAGGTGGCCGAGACAACATTGCTGCAAAGATTATCTCAAAGTCAATTTGAGAAACATTCGCGATGGAGCGTCAGTTAAGATCGAGTAAATGTGGAGGCCAGGCTCCACGCGCAACTACAAGAAGTGTTGTGAATGCTCCACGCACAACCAGGACAAGCTATCAGTTACTTCAGCAAAATGCAGGCTTAAGTAAGCAGTCACCCAATGGAATGTCATGTTTTTCTGATGTGTAACTTATTTTATGCTATCTGATACTACCACCTGTAGACACAAGCACAACTACAATCTTAGCTCCCCAAGCTCACCAGCGGCAGTGGGAAGCAGATAAACCTCCAAGTACTGATATGCACTCATGGGTAAAGGCTTATGTCGACAGGTTATGATTGTTTTATGTACACAGTTGTCCCTTCCTTCAGTCAAACCCATGAGGAGATCACTGCAGAGCTGCCTGCCATTTCAGCACCTTGAGCATTGATCAGTATGTAATTGCTGTTGAATCCTATGAGTGATAGTAGTGACTCCAGACAACCTAACGGTAACGCAATAATGGAGATAATTGGTGCCGATTTCGATGAGGATTTTCGCTTCGAGGAATTTGACGATGTCCAATACAATGATAGTCGGGAAGATACTTTACTGCGTGACGACAGCGAAGCTGGGGTATTGGGAGATGTCACTTCTAATACCACCGCGATGGCCGCACAACAAGATGGATAGACAGGTACAAGTACACAAGAACGAATGGATACACAACCAATATATCTTATCGGTGCAGTCACTACCACCAGAGACGCATATAAAAATGCGATTGCACCCGAAAGATATACCAATTTTGTTCCCCATACTTGTGGTAGATCGGCTCGAGAAAGTAGTCACGCAACCTCAACTACAGTAAATCAAAAAGTTCATTTGAAGTGCGAGACCGACCGTCTCGCCATTACAATGGCCGCCAACCGCTCGGAAATTTGGGGTATGATTCGACCACAGTTTTATGGGAAAACTGAATCTGGCATGGCGGTCGGTCGGGTTAACGAGGGAGTATGTAGTTATGCGAGCGAATCGGATACGAACAGATAAGTTTGTCGGGTTAACGAGGGAGTATGTAGTTAGGCGAGCGAATCGGATACGAACAGAGAAGTTATGGTGGTGTATGGACAAATAGAAGTTCTACCCTGGTCGCAAGTGCTCAGCGATATTGGAATGGCAACTGAAATGAATTTACTTCTCTTTCACCACTCATACTTTGACAAAGAGAGCAAAACACGCGAAAGGATACTAGGTCGGGGGCACCTGTCGCTGGTGACCACATCATAACAAAAACGAAGTCCATTATTGTAGATGGGACTTTTCGAAGTGTTCCAGCGAAGTATAAATAATGCCTCATTACAATCACCGAACCAAGGGTTATTATCCTGCGGTTGTTGTTCTATGTACTTCAAAATGGTACAGGATTTATTTCAACGCATTACGGCTTGTAATGGAAGCAACAGAGGATATCACGGATCCGGAGATTGTATACTGTGACTTTAAAGCTGGTCTTATAAGAGCTATTCGAGATCACTTTCCAAACGCATCTCCAATTGGTTGATTTTTCATTTCAAACAGGCGTGCCGCAGACGCATGAAGAAGTACATAATTTCTGGACGAGAATATAAAATCGCAATAAAAGGGGGATACTTGATATGCTGACTGTGATTTTGAGGGAACAATTAAAAACAAGGTATTGCCCGGGTAAAACTAAGGTTTCTACAAAGTGTGATGTCGCTGGAACTTCGTACTTCTCATTAAAGTGGGAACAGTTTGGGGGACATTTTAGCAGGACTTGGGTCATTAAGCTCCCCAACCATTCACGCGGACAGCAGTTGGTAGAACGAACAACCCCTTGAACGTTTCAACCGCGAAATGAATGCTTAAATAAACTAACCTTCCTGGTTTTGTGTCTTTACTGAATAATTGGTGCGCCGAAGCGCCAACTTGAGATCTGATAAGAAAATTGGAAGGACACGACAGCCATGTCGCTCCCCGATATTCTTGCTTCGACCAGTATCCCTTCCTGAAAGTAACTCACGTTCAGAAGGAGATTCTATTGGTGTATACCGATTAGTGATTCCAGCGCAGAAGGAGAACTCAATGAATTAAGAAGTCAAACCCGATGTATACGAGTTCAAAGTCGTTCACAGATCGCTCATGTTCATCCAGGCACATTTGATTGTGTCACACAAGAAGGTTATCACGCAAATGAGGATTCAGACAATGGAACTGCTCCTTACATTAATATATTTCGTTTTGCATAGGTTCAAGAAAGTAACATTCTTTCAGAAAAGCATATCGTGACTTCATATCTCTCCTTTAAGTGTTTGGGGAGCCTCTGCGAATGGAATTCCACTCACGCGCCCAAATTAATTGTGTTGCAGGCAACAAGGCGCGTCTATATCGTGTTTCTCCTTGGCAGTCACTGACAGGCGCAAAACGGCTTCTGCTTCATCACTATAGACGTTTTTCGCTTTTTGGAGGCAGCCGATGGAATATTCTTCGCTTGCAGGCTTCTCGGTCGGGACAGGATTTAACGCACAAATACCGCGAATGCTACCGAAAACCCAGGTGAGACGTGTAGAAATAGCCTCCCATGCTTCAGAAGGAGTAGTAGCTGCCTCCATACTATTCAAGGCTGCGTTTAACACTCCTTCCATGCTTCCATTAGTGTACTCCTTCAAAAAAGATACACATTACTCTCTTTCTCTTTCTCTACAATCTCATAGTAGGAGATCCTCGCACCCTTCAGTTTTCCAAGTTGTTGAGATGTCCCTGCGCTTGCATCTGCAGCAATACCATTTCGTGTGATGGGTACGGGTGGAAATGTTCAGATATGGTTGCTCACCTGAGTAGTTAAACACTTCACAATTTGGATTCTTGTTTTGATGTGCTGTTTTCTTTGCACGCCGGCCATTTACGATACCTGAAGAGTCGAAATCAGCCGAAGAATCAGGAGTAAGTTTCATTAGAGTTTATCGCATCTAAAAAGGCTGCTAGAGCCATTGTTTTCGTAGCTGGTGTCCTCCACGTTCTCGTAACCATTTGCTATCAGATTCACTTTTAGCTGGCTCCGAAACTTGTTTTCGTCGAGATGCAAACCCTCTCGTGTAATGTTGCCTTCTCGCTTAGCAAAATACCATACTGTGGTGTGGGCGCACATACTATATAAGCTGATTCAAAAGTATGCCGGCTGCGACGTCTTGCTGCGCCTGCGCTTTACACCCTTGTAAGTAAATTTATTATATCTATTTAGGGAATGGTTACGGGATTTTGCATCGTGTTTTTTGTTGCACAAATTGCACCTTTATAATGTATATAAAAATTGCTTTTGATTATTACCGCCGGCGATTTTCAGTAATTATAAGCTACTTGATATAAAGTGCATGACACCATCGAGGAAATCGAGCTTGCAGCGTGCGCAGGTATCAGCAATACGTAAGAATTTTCAGCCAGTATTTTGCTGTTCAATGACACGGTGTCATTGACACCTACTTATGTATATAAAAATTGCTTGCGCCGATTGTTTCTGATAACAATTTTCGTTATTATAAAATACTGAATGTACAGTGCACGACACCATCAAGGGGATTGAAATTGCTGCGTGCGCCAATATCATCCTACCACTCATCTAAGAGCACGACACCATCAAGGGGATTGAAATTACTGCGTGCACCAATATCATCCTACCACTCATCTAAGGCAGGGATCGTGCGAAGCAGTCTGTGCCATATTATACCCTCGTTTTCTTCTATTCGTTGCACCTGATTGTACAGCGTGTCGAGGTGCTTATCTGTTTTACGAGCACTACACCAAAGTCTCTATCGTCCTTGGCATTCGCGCACTGCAGTTGCTTTCGTCGGTGACGAGCAAAACACTATACAGTAGGTGAAATAACATGCTTGCGATTGAATCCTGCAAAGAGATAAGGTAACTATTGCTATGTTCACTGCATATTCCGTACCGCCAGTCATTGTTAATTACATAATACCGTTAATGAGGTAAGATAATGACAATCTGCTACTAGGACGCTTTATTTTTATAATACAATATGCCCAACGCAACTCCTTAGTGGTTATCTAAATATTGAGTGGCATCATTAACATATTCCCGCGCACGTAAAGTGTTGCAGCTACAAAATTACTATATTCTTGCCTGTTAATGACAGTTCCATATAATGTTAACGTAATAGCTAATTGCAAAATTTGGTTTTCATAACAACACGGCAATCATGCAATTGTTTTCTTTGAAAATGTGCAAACAGTGAAGTTGAAGCCCCATCTTTACAAGGTTTGCGAAGATATGGTTAAGCCAATGACGTTAATGCAGATTGCGACATTTCTGGATACAAAAACAAATAATAATTTTGGGTTTGAACAGGCATAGTTTAAATAAGTAAAAAGTGAGCTCTTCACTTCCACGCGTTTCGGGCCAGATTTGACGGACAAATCATTCATTTGTCTTCCTTCTGCATTTCTGGCAATGGACACGATCATTGATCGATAAGTCTTCAGTGGCTATTGTGTTTGGGGTGTTACGAGGACAGGACAGATATATGACCGACGACGCCAGCTGCTTCCTTCGCACCCGGGTGCTAAATATCTCTTCGCTAAGTCTGCGGCTGATTGCCAAAAGTTGGCCTTACCACGAGCTACTTACATCTTATGTCATTTGAAGGGGGATCAGATTACTCGAACCCATGTCGAAACCTGCGTAAAGAAGAGGACGGTGTAGAGCTACTTCAACAAAATACGAGTAGACCAACTTAAACATTTTCAGAGACCAGTCAAGTAAGTGCTTCTTCTGTCAGAAATCGACACCTCAGGCTTTACCACTAGTGCAGTCCGCACAACACCATGTACCCCAGGGAACAATCCCACGACAGGTACAATCGTGGTGCGCCAAGGACATTTCCGGTTGGCAACACGGATGATGAGTACGCCGTCAAAGGGTTTCTCGCCCAGCGCCACTCTAGCGATAAGCTTGAGATCCAAGTGGACCGGGAACCCACTTGGGAACCCGTGGCCAACGTTAATCCAAGCGACGTCGTAGCTCTGCAGAGTGAGCTCCGAGCTCGGCGCTGCTCTCGACGTTGCGGTTAAACCCTTGAACGGCAGCGCTATGTGGGAACTCTGTAGACTAATGGAGACGAATAAACATCTAGTTTACTAAATTCGCTTGGGTGCCTCACCTACAAACACTTTACCTCATCTACTAAAGTAAATTAAGCCACGCCGCGGGGGCTTCAGTTCTTAGTAGTTGATCGTTCAAAATGATAAAGCCACATCACTTCATATTGGAGATCTTAATAAAAGACGGTAGACAACGTGCTTTAAAACAATCGAGATTCACTTTTCTTCTTAATCTTTCGTCATCCTAACCTACCATCAAATTAACGTATTTGTTGGACTCAGAACTCCAACCTAACTAGGACGACTGCGCCAACTTACCAATCGTAGTCATCGCAGTCAGAGGAACTCGCGCAGTTGGTCTTTTTGAACACCTGTTTTTGCAGCTACGCGCCTTCTTTGAAAAGGAAGTAAGAAGGGTGTGCACTGCAGCCCTGCTGTGTGCAGGCGGCGTTTGCCAACCAGTAGACTCGTGCAGCTGGCTGGACGGGTCTATCTCAGCCTATCCAAGTTGGATTCCAACGTTACATCCACACTAAACTTTTGTTCCCCCTTTGCACTACTAATCACCACGTAAACTCTTAAGACCGTTTCTGTGCATGGTATATTCGGCTTATGACCAAAACAGAACGCTATCCTCACAAGACCACATTTGCCAACATGAACGGAACCGTAAGTGTCCTCGAGATACAGAGGACACAACTAAAAACGGTGTTGCTGTGCGCGAGACAATACACTTATTGCCACAGGAACAACTATATAATTGCTAAGCTATTCATATCGTGTTAACTATCGTTTTATTCTAATCATCCAGAATCACATGAAGATGTCCTGCAATGCGATTCACGTCATCTCGAGTCGGGCAATTTTCAGGAATATCGGCATTTAGACGTTCATTCCACTCAATACGACCGCGCTCTAAGTGCGAGGTATGAGGAATGCGTAAGGCGTGCGCCGCCGGGGAATCAAACCCCGACCTCATCTGTGGGAGGGGTGAATCCTAACCATTAGACCAACGGCGCACCAGACAAACAACAGCAAGTATGCGTCAATACAGCGTAGACCTTGAGCACTAAAATCGTCTACTAATTTAGGTTCACGTTTGAAAGTATTTACTGTTGAATCGACATGAGGGTACTGAAAAATCGTAGACGCGAAAAGATTTCGCGGTGAGCGTCTTTTCTGCAATTATTCGGTATACCAATATGTAGGATGAAGATATCTGCTCATGTTGCACATTCGATAATGCTAGTTCTCCAAATAGTTGGTAACCGCTTCCATTTCCGCCACAAACACCCACTCTTCACCAGAAATTGCTTGGATTCCATCACTACCCAAGTAGGAATGAAAATAAATCTTATATGCAGGACGGTTTGTCATTGTTCTGCGCATCAAACCGCATGTTGACGTTACATGCCCATCTAGATCTTGCGTGGGCCTGAACTTGGCGATTCCACTGACCTTTTGTGTATCTTTGAGCTTTGATAATCGAGAAATACCGCAGAAATAATGGTTCAATCTTCGCAAATTTGACATAACTTAGCGCCATTCTGACATTGGGCCTACTGAAGTGACTCTGCGAACCACTTGCAGTCAATTTTTGGTATCCTTATCGTATTTGTTTTCTGTGCGTATGTTATCTTCCAGTTCAATGCCATTGGAGATGCAAAGGTCCAAAAGATGCATACTGCACTCTGACTGCTGTGTTTCTTCAAAGTAGGATGCAATTACCTCGCTGAATCAGCTGCACCGAAAACTGTTTACAATGTCATATCCACTGTATCAATTCCTTAAATTTCCACACTTCTCTCACGAATGTGCTGAGACAGGACTTGAATCATGACCGTCACTTAATTCGTTACTAACTAGGCAATGTACTGCCATGTCCATGAGGAGTCTATAATACCCTAACTATACTGTTGTTGGAATTTGCTCAAATATCGCGAATTGGATAAAACATGGCTCGCCACAAACTTCACACAACTTGCAAAACTCTTTTGTAAAGTGAAAATCTCCTTTATCGAAACCGCGATAGAATTCCCGTGACACGAGCGAATCATCTCCTTAAATGCTAAAGTAGTCACATAGTTGCACGGTTGTCCATCACTAGCCAGCCACCGGAATACCGCAATACAAAGTTGACGATTGGTCGGACGAAAATACTGAGAAATACTGCGAGCCCCCCAAATTTGTCGGCAAAGCAGTATTGGATCCAAAACCGTTAGTTCTCTCTTTTTCCCAACGTAGATTGGAACGCTGCACCATCTGAGAGTAGATTTTCTTCGCTACGCCTATGTCCCTGGACTGCTTGTCAGACAAGTTGGATGTTATCCTTTAAAATGCTTCCACGCAATGGTGGAATGGCAAATCCGACATAAAACTGAAATCCATGAATCGAGATTTCTTGACGGGTGATAAGCGAGTTGTCTGCGCAGAACAGAGATGTGGAATGGCAAATCCGACATAAAACTGACATCCATGAATCGAGATTTCTTGGGTGATAAGTGAGTTGTCTGCGCAGAACAGAGATGTGTGCGTGAATGGGTCCTTTTTATCTTCCGTGGCTTGACTGATTTAAGGAGTTTGCGAATATAGCCCAATGTTTTGGTGGCGCCTTTCTGCCTTGTGTACTTAACCAGAGTCAGAATACCCGAGGCATTAAGCGTCACACAAGGTTACTCTTCAGCTGATGCTAAGGTTAGGGGTACTGCTGTCTCTCGTGATCTTCGATTTTGCATTCTCCTTCTTCTCCACCGCCGACGAAGTCAGGAGGGGTTGTCGCCTCTCCAGTAAATATATCTCGACACTTGTTGCTGCGTAATCTAGGGATAGAAATAAAGAATAGCAACTCAGTTTTACGGTAATTAATCTAAGAAAATATTCGTACGTCGTACTGAGCTCTCGAACATGTATCTCACCTGCGCAAATGTGATATACACCATTACCACATCCACAGCACGAATTTGCTTTGACACTTGGCCCCAGCGTGCATTGGAGGTAAGCGCACCAACCACCTCGTATCATTTTCGACACTGAATTAACATGAGCTACTTAATACAAATCTTAATAAGTATAGGAATTCCAAAATTAATCAATGAAACATCAGCAGGTAATGATGCAGTATAAATTCGGATTTAGTACGACACTGGTAAAGCTTGTTTTCACTATATACCTGTATAAAACACTGGTCAATTTCTCTTTATACGTTTACTGATGTTGCACATGTCTCACCGATTCTTTAACGATAGGGACTTCTGCTAAGACAAGAAGCCATTGATTTTTGATCATTGAATCGATAATTATGAATAAAAACCTATTCCATTGAACCATGAAAGGCCCACACTTCATCTGGCTCCCGCACCGGTCTTGAATTGCGTGAGAACACTTGCAAACAATTCCAGCCATTGACTGATACCAAACATAATGTTGGTAATCGGACACCACTTTTTTTCGCGCATTTGCTCGAATTCGATAGGGGTTGATTCGAGTTTAATATTCTATTCCCGTCGTTTAGTAACATAATCGACTTTACTAAAATGTATAAAGGAAAGAAGTTTGCTTTACTGACCCTCGGGGTCACGAAACCGTTCATAAACCCTCTGTTTCCAGTGCTTTTAAAGAATGATGTCCTTGTTGCGAAGGAAGGCATCATGGTTGATTGCCTTGCGTATCTTTGACTGTTTCTTGATGCCGCAGCACTTGGTGTGCTTAGCCGTATTCGGCTTAGAAAACATCTTATGGCACGTAGCGAACTCGCCCTTTGCGGCGGTCCCCATTTTCAAACCGATACCTAGGATTGATTTGTTTTGATGGTTGGTTGGATAAAATTATATTTGAACAATAATTTCTGATTGGCTTATAAAAATGATGCTTCGTGGATAGAAGTCAGATTATAATACGAAATAGAATGTCACAAGGTTACTGTTCATGTTAGAGGTCTCACTGGACCTCTACAAAGCCAAAAGGCAAACAAGTATTGGATAAAATACCAGTCGTGTTTTGTTTGTAAAGGCATTACGCTGGTAGACACCCACACAGACCTCTACCACCCAATCTCCTGATCCTACATTGTGACGTCCGTCACCCGACATCAGAGCGTTAGAAGTTCCCCCTCCTCAGTCTCAATCCAAAGAATACATCATGGAAGGCGAAATTATAGCTGAATTCACTGACCTGATAGGTGATTGGGAGCTAGACGAGGATGAAGATAGCATCGCGACAGCCGACATGCATGCGACGTAGATGTAGTCGAGTCCACAGTCACTGTCAGCGCTAGAAAAGCCTGTGTCGATTCTTCTCCGCTTACACATCGATCTAGTGCCGTTCAATCCGCGAGCGGATCCGCCAGTGAGAGCGCCAGTATAGCAGAATAGTACATGACATCGCTGCAACAGCAGAGCAGCCTTCATGTCCCAATTGCACTTAAAATCATCAAAGCGTACGACAAGAATGCTGAGTACGTAATATCCTCACTATTTTTTACTACGGTATTCAAAGATCGACTGCGAAAGTGGACTTCAGCATCCTTGTAGTTGACGGTCATTCAGCAATCTACGAAAGCGAGTTCAATGCTTATTTAGGATTGGAAATTGGTTGAGAATTTGTTCAACGAATGATATAGCACAGTTTGGTCCGACTGACGTTTTCTCGGACAGAGTGCGTTTATTAAGACAATGCCTCGGGTCAAATTTCAGCAGATAATGGAGCACTGACACTTCATCTACTGCTGAATCCAGCGTTTGACAAAGAATGTGATATACTTTGGAGATGTCTCGACATGGTTGAGTACTCTCAAAAACGATTGGCAGAATTTGCCGCTCCGAGTAGAGTTGTCATCGATAAAATGACAGTTCGCACAAAGTCTAGAACGGGGACAAGGACGTACTTACCATTGAAACCAGACATGTACAGTATCCGATTTTACGCGGTTGTGGGATGGAGTTCATTGCATGTTCATTCACTTTGGGCTAACTCATCTGGGAACAAACTTCCGTCCACACCTGCTGAGCAATACACCGACCTGTTTCCGTCGTTACGGATGTCCTCATACAATACATTGCGCTATGTATCGAGAAATATTCAACAACAGTATTATGGATCGCAATGATTGGCCACCAGACACTAGTATATCGATCTCCTACGTGACGTCGTCTTATCGTTTCTGGTAGCTTCTACACTAGACATGAATTTGCTCAAGCTCTTCACATATTTACTGACGACGAGATGCATCTCTTAGGAGCCGTTCGTATCAATCTTGTGAATACATGAAACAAACACTCTGTTGACCTAGCAACCAAACATGTTGAAGCAGGTCCACGCGATGGATTAGTGTTAGTTGCCGCTGTTGATTGAGATCTAGAGTGGGAAGCAAAGAAAAAAGGTGTAGTGATTTCCAAGTGCAACTTGAAAGCAACACCATCTGCACTTACGCTGCCGTCGACATCACCCGAGGCAGTATTTCGCTACCACGGAATGCATCCTATTCTTTCTAACCAATCATTTGTCTTCATACTCCTCGATGAAAGAGTTTTGCTGCTGTTATAGTTGGCGACCCTGTCTTATCTATAGTTAAGTGTCATTACCAGTATTACAATTGGTGCAGATACCCTCGAAAAGTCTGCTGTAGAATTATTCAAGGTTGTATTTAGTCGATATAGTGTCATACCAATTGGTGCAGATACCCTCGAAAAGTCTGTTGTAGAATTATTCAAGGTTGTATGTAGACGGGATTAGTCGATGTAGTGTCATACCGAACGAGTACATTTTTCCAATTCCAGGGTTTTCGCTCGGACTGTGTAGAGAGAAAGAGGGACTTGTACTTGGTTTGGACCTTCAATTGAGAGCGTGTGTTCGCATTGATGATGGGTGTCAGAAAGGACAGCATTTGAACGAAATGTTGACGGCATCCAGTAAGCAGAAATCCAAGGAGTGATTTCCAATCACGAACAGACTTGACATCGCGTTCTTTGTGCCAAGCCTCCAGAGAATACCACTTTTCCAGGATTCTCTGTATTGTTTGTGTCATATCCATAAATCCAACAACTCTGTCATTACTGGGTATTACGTTTTGCGGGTCAAACCGTAGGCCATCGTGGTAGGTGCGTCGGTTGTGTGGAACACACCACTCCCACCGAAGAACAAGACCCATTTGCATCATCCACTTACCGTCATTCCTGTCGCTGGTTGAGCCGAAAAAATCAGACGCAGATAAACCGAAGCCATGCTAAATGCTGTACAGCCATCACTCAAAGGGATTTTGATCCCTTGATCTCACTTGCAGTACAAATGGCAGCCATAGCGAGTTCATAGTAGCCCAGATCTCATCTGAATTTTGCATCCACACGTAGACATGAATACCCAGGTATTTTCCGTGCTGAAGCTTGAAGGTCCAAAAGCCTACAACCGCAGTAAAACGCTTAATGTTCCAACTCGATTGTCTTTTAGACAACACATCGTCTCATGTTGTGCTGCAGCATACAGCTATACCAACGCACGTGTGACATTCCTTGCATTAACAGCGGCTTGAACTCATCCTTCGATACGATCTCCCTTGCGATTACGGATCCTTCATATTCTCCAAACTGGAATGACGCTTATGAAAATAATCCGAACTGTTTCTAGAAGTAGCAAAAGACACTTCGAGTCTTCTCTACACAAAGCCGAGGCGAGAATTCGATTCACTTCCTTTCAGACTGCGTTTGCGCACATACTGTAGCATCGCTTTTGCTGAGTTCATTTGATATGTACCAGATTATTATTGTATTAAATTTGATGTTTTACCCCTACACAACTGAAGAAGGTACACTTTCGCTGGCATCCATCACTTGTCACGCACAGCCATTCAGTGGCGGTCGCGTCACGAAAAACACACTCCATACTGAGCGTGACAGTACTGTGATTGTGAGGAAGTCGAGGTGGTGAACATGTCGATGTCGATCGTAATCCGAAGTCAGCAAAACGAACGAACACTTGAATGTTAATACCACCCACGTCGTGTAAATCGGATTGACGAGGAGACCATATTACATCATGAGGATTGGATGAATCTCAACCGCTCGGTCGCGTTGGCAGTAATGACATTTGGGCGGAGTTCAACCAAAGTGACGTCATGGTAATCAGTCATCGCGGTTGCAGACTCCGAGGCTGAATCTGTTGCGCAAAGTAGGTAACATCGCTGAGATAGTTGGTGTTGTTGGTGAAGAAGTCCATTGTGAAGAGTCGAAAAATAGAGCTCCTTGATGGACGCGGTGGCGAAATCCCTACCATGAGGTAGCCGGTCCGATAGAACATCATCGTCGATGCGATTGATCAAGAAGGTTGGTGTAACGGGGTTACATTAAAGGGTACCCTATCTCTATTCGAGATATGGATACGTAAGTCACTCATATGAAATAGTGACTATTGACACGTCACCGGGGCTGGGAGCCACTCAATCATGAACCAGTTCATTGTATATAGGTTCTATTATAGGTACCTTATAGTTGTATGCAGGCCAACCTAAGACTACCTATAAATATATTCAGTCTTTAATCTACCTATCTGTTGGTAAGTCTCCTTAGGCCGGAGACCGTGAACGGTTGTTCACTAGGAGTTTGTATACTCCGAATAGCACGCTTCCTCAAAGCAAGGTGCTCGTGTGACCCCGTCACAGTTGGAGCACGGCAAACTTGATTATGAAAGGTCCCCATGAATTCCCAAGGGCTCCACACAGGGACCACGACTTGATTTAAAATCTTCGAGGAGTAAAAGTTATCTTCTAATTAGCTGACTACTAAATTTTCATTGGCTGGAAATCACAAAACTGTGTCAATAATTGCCATGTCAAAAATCTTTGGCACGTAATGTAGCTTCTATTGCTCTATAGGGACTTAGCAAAGTCAAGAAAGTTAAAGACATGTTTTGCGGTGTGACGCCAGTCGATGCAACTTCATGAACCGCGACATTGGAAAATACGACCGGAAGAAATAACAGCGTACGCGAAGCGGGGATGTATAACTCCTCACAACCATATATTCGTAGCATAGGGAAACCAGTTGAACATTCGCAGTGCTCTTTGTAATACGAAGCTGAGTAAAAGTGCGATGGAAGTTTCTAGCGTGGAGTCATGCAGAGACAAAAGCGATCACCTGGACGGCATGCTCGAACGCTAGTGTTACGATCGTGTCACCTGCCATAAGAGCCGCAACGACGAGTTGGACCTGAAACCACAAACAACCGTGTCAATACACAGCTTTTTGCATACACGAACAATCGCAGTTGTTCCTTACCTCCTGGTTCGGCATTTCCACCAACTCGAGCATAGCATTGATGGGCGTGAACACCTCTGCGATGACCCCAGCCAACACAGCGTAATTGAAGAGAGCACTGCGATAGAGCAGTTTGTTCTCCCAGAATCCTTCCATGAATGGTTGTCCACGGTAATTGGCCACGAAAGTGTTTACTTGCATGATCGACGACATGAGAAACATGATGCTATTGACCACATTCGGAGTGAATTTTCCGTCCGGATGCATTGCTGGGTCACCTGGATCAATGAATGGCTGCGCTACATGAAGGGCAGCCGCCAGAAAAGCCAAGTGGATCACAAACTGGCCAAATATCGACACCATCACCGTTATACAAAACACCCCAGACGGCGGACGCTGATGCGAGAGCTTGCGGGCGGGTTTCGCTCGTGACAAAAATAAAAAGAACATCGCGATCGACAGCTGCACACAACTATTAGTACTGTCATCCATCTCATTCAAAATGTAACAACACGCTTACCCCCGATATAGTGAGCTGCTGATCACCGTTCTTCACACCGTGGATAAAGAGAGAACTCAGATAATATGCCGTAATAAGACAGTTGATACCCAGGATCTTGTACATCTGGATAGTGGTTACCAGTGTGCATCGCCCTTGTCGGATCAGTTTCTTAATGACACGGATACTCGAGCTTTTCGACGTGAACGGCGACGCAATTGATGCGTCCCCCAGTCGCACAATCTGTGCATCATCATTGCGATACAAAGATTCCTGCAATTCTTCGACTGAGCGGTCTTGATGCCCTCGCCGATGACGGAGTCCACCCTGACCTGGGGTAGTACCAGTATTTCTACCAGAATCAACCACATGCGGTGGATTCTCCAAGCTGGATGAATTCACAATCGAGATACCAATGTGAGCTTGTTTCAAGGCACCCACATCGTTAGTGCCGTCTCCACACATTGCTGTAGTCTTTCCACACCGATTCATTGCCATGATGAGGTGCTCCTTCTGCTGGGGTGATGTTCGAGCAAACACCGTGACGCAAAGGCATATCTTCTCAAGAATGGTAAGAAAGCCCTCTACTGCAGCTGCATTGTCAACACATTTGCCCTCTTGTTGTCTGTAAAGCATTGCCATGGCTTCTCCCGTCACACATAGATCGTATTGAATCTGCATTTTCTCCACTTCTTCGATGCTAAAAGGAATGGTTTGATCCTCAATATCATGCGATCCATCATCAATGGACTTCCACTCAACTGCTCCTGTTTCTGTATTAGGCGTCAAAACCAATGGTTGTTTAGAATACCCTGCGTTGATCCCGACTTGCCGGGCTACATCGCACGCCGTGAGAGGGTTATCTCCAGTAACCATAGTAACTTTGTGCTTGGAGATCATCAGCTCTCGAAGAGTTCGTTTCGTGTCATCCTTCAAAGGGCAATCGAGAATTAGAAAACCCGCAAATGTTAGCCCACTTTCCAGCTCGTCACGTGGCTTGCGTCGCAGTTCACCAAGGGAACTCTCTCCAGGCAGTATGCGAAAGCCCAAAGCCAATATGCGACATCCTTTTGACGCATAATGGCGGTACACACGGCGGTAGTACGAAGGCTTGTTTGAGAAGATGGACTCGAGTACCTCAGGTGCACCTTTCATAAGTACTCGCTGCTCGTCTTGCTGATCATTGTCGGCTTTTCGCACACATACGACGGTGGTCATGCGCTTCAGCTCAGATGAAAAAGTTAAGCTGTGCAAGATATCAACTCCTTGGATTTCCTCTCGGCGATCTGAGTAAAAGGACGGCTGAACACTTGGTAGACCCCCCTCTCCACCTTCATTGTTTGTCAGGCACCACTGAATACTTCGAACAGCTGCCATCTCGAGCGGATCTCCAGCGACTTGGCCGTTAAGCAATACCAATGATTGACATCCTGCAAGCACCAGTTCTGTATCAAGTGGAAGTTGCTCTGGTGCGATAATATCCAGTTCACCACGATGCTTTCCTCCGTACTTGCTGGACTCGACATGCGTTTCCAAACCTGCCACACCATGTAACTTAAGCTCGTCGCTGGTCAATGTGCCAGTCTTATCAAAGCAACAGACATCGATTCGGCCCGCAAAAGGGATTCGAAATGGCTCCGTGCAGAAAATGTTACTCCGAGTCAGCGCAATCAGCGAATTGGTTACTGCCAATGACAGCTCCATCGGGAGCTCTGGCGGTACAACTGACGTGATAATCATAATACAATGAAGAAACAGCTTGAATTGGTTGCGGGTCGGATCGTTGATTCCTTGCGCGAGCACAAAAGCTGCTGCAGCCACAGCAAAGTTAAGCAGTAAAACGATAAACCACATCGCCTCTGAGTTATTTGCTGTGACCCGCTGCGACGAGTACAAAATAGTGCGCATCAGACTTCCTTGCGTAGTGCCAAAACCCGTTTTGAGCACGAATCCAACACAACCACTGTCAGGTGGCACAGGTACGCGCAGCGAGTCCTTCGAAATTGGTGTCGCGTGCTGAAGAACCTTGGTGCCTCCGTACAGGACATGTCTTTTGTGCTTCATACTTGTGCCATCATCAATTTCGAGGTTCTTGAGCTTTTCTGCATCGTTCACAATTGACGCTCCTACAGCTTCCTTACGCAATGGGACAGACTCACCTGAGAGCATCGACTCATTAACCACACAATTGCCACGAAGCAGTAGCAAGTCGCATGGTACAACAGTGCCGTATTCATTGTGTCCAACAGAGCAGATGTCACCAGGAACAAGGTGGTCGCTTAAGACCTGAATCCACCCACCCAAACGAAAGACCAGACACGGCTGCGGTGGACGCCGCATATGCAGGAGCGTGTCCATATTTTGTTGACGTTGCTTTACTACAGTGCACTCGAAGACCACGAGCATTAGCAGCGTCAGCAGCGAGTAGTACATGTACTCATCAAGGCACCAGAGCAGCATGCAGAAGAACTGAAACACGAAGAACGGAGCCACCAGTTGCTCCTTCAACAGCTCCGCGAATTGTGGTATGGGCAGTTCAAAGTCGTTCTTACCCCACTTGCCTTGGGCATGTTGAAATTCCTCCGTCGATCTGATACCTTGACTCTGCACATAAGATTCCAATGTGCCATTGGACGGGAAGTCGAGACGACGGAACTGCGTTTCGCTGCAGTTGATCGTCTCCACGTCCTCATACAGACAGAACTTGAGGTTCTGGAACGAGAACCAGAGCGTGGGGACCTTGGCGCCCTTAGTCTTGTCCTTGATCTTTTCCTCCTTCGGCATCAAATGACAGTCACAAAGCTGCTTGGGCAGCATCGTGAGCGACGGCTCCACCTTCACGAGCATCTTGACGCGCTCGTCTTGCACCACAGCTGTCAGTCGAGTGCAAGTCATCCAACAACGCACGTCCACGCTCCACTCAGCGCTCAGTAGCGCCAGTGCGTGACAAAAGACGCTGAAAGCGCCAAAGATCCACGGGACCACGTCGTCCTCAGGGCGAAGAGTGTAGAGATACATGGCTGTGATGTAGAGGAAGAAGAACGGCAACAGATCCAGTCGCATGGGCCATGGCAGCGGCGTGTACAGCGTCACAGATGTGAGCTCCGAGTCGGCCACAGCTACCGCCACGCCCATAGTCACGTTGTTTGCGATCTAATGCGATAGTGAGCGGGTGCCACGGACTAAGTACGAAAGGCAAGTTGCTGGAGGAATCGTCAGATCATCGTAGTCTTAAATGTTTGTGTTTCGTCAGCTCGCACGAGTGCGAGGTCCGAATAACCAGATAAACAATCATCACTCGATAGGAATGCAGCAGTGAAAGACTGGGGTGGTGGTTTCTTCAGTAAAGTAGGTTGTCCTCATACAAGTCAGACATACGCTTGTTTCAGAGCATCAATAGAACAACCGACCCACAGTTCGCTGGGAATATGCATAATACACGTGCATAAAGCAATGCTAGCACTTGTAGACAATTGCGAAGCCTCAGTTGGTACCCGAAAAAGTTGCAATCGACATGAATTGGTCCGTTTAGTGCAAAATCGTCACTGGCTTCCGATCGATAGAGACGGCAATAGAGCAATACTTCTCCGTAACTGCCGGTGTAGAGAGTGAAAGCTAGAATGAGCTCAATAGGGTAGAGCGTCCTGAAATGAATGGCGTGGCCATGTCGAGTTTTTACGCGTGTAAAAAGGTTTTTACGAGGTTGGTCAGTATACTGAAGCACGATAGTGAATAGCAATACATATACACAAAACTAGACTTAATATTAACACTTGATTGGCTCATGAGGTTTACAAGTCGTTCACTTAGAAACTAGACTTAATATTAACACTTGATTAGCTCATGAGGTTTACAAGTCGTTCACTGAGGTTAATTATGAATGGATACACAAAACTGTAATTGTTTAATAAAACATCCCTAAAGCATCGATCATCTGATTTAGATTCCCCCTACGAGTCCAAGCCAAGCGCCGCTCTCGATGGCGCTGCCCCGCGGCGACGACAGCGGCGACGCAGAGCTGCAACAGCTCAAGCAGAAGCTGGATCCGCTGGTGTTCGGCCACGACCTGGTGTCTCTGGACGAGAGCTTCGTGCCGCGCGGGCCGGAGACCACGGGCTTCGAGATGGAGCCGCGCCCCAGTTCCTTCTACGGGGCGTTGCCGACCACCACCAGCGGCGCAGAGGACGAAGATGATGACGACGACGACATGGAGACCTTTGAGGTGCCTGTGAATCGATACGCTGGCGTCATCTACGCCGCGCGCTTCTTCGTGACGCGCGTGGGTTTCTTACGCTCAGCTAAGCGCCTGATGGTGCTGAGCAGTAATCACTTGACTATTGTAGACCCATACTCAGACGAAGTGAAGGAGCGCTACGCCTTTGACAACATCAAAGAGATCACTATTGCGTCAGACAGTGGCGGTCATAATGCTGATCGAGCCTTCACCATCTTCATTGGCAAGAATCTAAAGGAGACGTACACGTGCAGATGCAGGCAACAGCTGCTGTCGGCCTATTACCAACTCAGAGAGCGAGCTTCGTCCTTTAGGAAAGATGAGATTGAAGCTGCTACTGCGGATGCTCTGAGTGCTGTGGGAGCTAGTGTCGCCACAAGTGACAATAGCTGGGCTACGGGATCTGGAGGACCTGGTGGAACAGGAACTAGCAACTCGAACCTCCTTGGTAGCGGAATGTACTTTGATAGTTTGTTTCAACTTTGTGGAAAGACTTTCACGATGACCAAACTCAGTACGACACGAAGCATTGCCATCCATCCAGTCAAAGTGGATGTGTTGCTAGCGGTGCGTGCTGCGAGCTTGGATCGACTGGACCCGCAGACTCGGACCACGCTTTCGTCAATTTTACTTATTGATATTGTCAAGATCCAGCGTGTGAATACCAACTCCAACGAACTAGTACTCTACTTCGAAAACAACCGTGTGCATCGTTACTGGTGCGATAGTCGCGAGCCGTTTATTCAGGCTATTGCAAATAATCTTCGGTCGTGGCTGAGTGTGTCGCTTTTCGTGGAGGAAGTTTCGGATTCGTGTGAATTTGACGCACTCACCTCGACGCGTGATATTCCGCAACCCGTAACTTTTGAGATTCCAGTCCTTAAAATCAGCAAGAACAAGTCGGATAAGTTGCAGCTGCGTTTGCTTGGTCTGACGGCGCTGGCAATCATCGAGCGAGACCCTGTTACGCGAAAAACGTTAGCAAGCCACTCACTAAACGACATATTTAACGTGGTGATTTATCCGTCGGTATCTTCATCTCAAGATGACCCCGATAGTGAATCTTCTGAAGGTCTGAGCGGCAAGTTCGCGTTGGAGTTAAAGCATGGACTAACACGACGATATATCTGCTTAAGCTCAGCAGTGAGTGGACGAGATAAGGACGTGAGTCTTGGGTTGAGGCGTGTATCATCGCAACATGAAAATGAACTTCGCCAGCTCATTGGAGATATCGCTGGAGATATCGACGTCCCTGAATGGCTTAATGTTGCTGGTTCTACATCATTGCTCAGCCCAAAGGAAGCACGAAGTCTGTTCCTGAGCAACATGATTGAAATGTGCCGCATGAATAAGTTGCATGTGCCATGGTCTACGGAGGAGACAACAATAGCGTGCAAGGAAGGAACATGGGGTACTGAGGTTCACCCTGAATGGGAGGATATTTTGTTGCGCAAGCTGGTCAATCTGAACTTCATTCCAAATCTTGTGACGAGCGAGAGTATGTCGCTCATTTATCACCAATTGGTCCAGTTCAATCGCAATATTCCATTGGGAGGCCTGAGACAGCGCGATCGACGTGCGTTTGCGAGCCTAATGAAGCTGCTTGAGAATTTCAAGGAGTATTCTGTTGCCCAGCTCAACAGTCCTTCCAACACTGACGCTCCAATCCCTACGACAGAGTTTCAAGTAGAGCTGTTATTGGCAATTCAGCGTTTGCTTTGCACCCGTGGTGTCTTTGAGGAAATCCCTAGCTCTCAGTACAAGAACAGCATCGAAGTGATTATGGAGTTGCTTCATTCTCCCATGGAGGAGGTGAGCTTTGCAGCAGCGTGCGTTATTAAGTACATGGTGGTCAACTACTCGGATACACGAAGCTTGAAGTCCGAGACGGCCAATCGTCGAGCCATATTCACGAAGTATCACAGCAGGATGTATGTTTCTCGCGCGTTTGATTTATCGAGGACAAATCGTGTGGGTCGTATACCGTTGCATTCGACCTCTTCGATAAAAATGGGATCGAACCATGGATTTCCATCAGTGGCAGCAATGTCGAATACTGAACGTAGCATGGCAAATGCGCTAGCATATTCTCAGTTGGGATTAGACTATCTTGTCCTTGCCATGGTCCTTCAAACACTTGAAGTTTGTTTGTCTAGTGGGAAGAAGGCAACTCCAGAAAGAGTGGCGAGGGATTTGCTTCGAGCTATGAGGGTTGACGACTTTTCTCGCCACCATGCGCTGTTTTTGTTTAACCGATCACTGAGTTTTTCGGTCACAAAGTGCTCCTCAATTTTGGTGAAGGTGCATATTTTAGAGCAGCCTACTGAGCTCGTCGAGGTGATTCAAGATTTCGCAAGGAAGCACGGGGCTCTAGTGTGGCAACTGTATTTAGCGCTGTATACTCAAGATAAGGCCCAACGCCGAATCTCGTCGCAACTGGTGGCGTTGCTCACACATGAAAATCCGCGTTCGTCCTACGTGATTCGGAATGTTTTCCCACACGCATTGCTGGATGACCAAAAGACCAGTCAGCTGGAATATGACGAGTTTGGCAGGCATCTTCCCACTGCAAATCCTGAACTTTACGCAAAAACCAATGGTACTTCGCATAAGAATGGTGGTCGACGTGATATCACCAATGCAACGGAAAGTGGACGCAGCAAGTTAAGCTATGGGATAAATACGCGTGCTCGGTTGGCGCGAAACGTTAAGCACGCTGTGCTCTTACCTGAATTCTTTGATCGCCTAGGCAAAACTTATGCGACCAAAGATCTTGTATGGGGGCCAAACGCTGTCGAAGAGCTGATTCGTAAGCTACAGGCAGAAATGAGTGCACTGGACTTGTACCGACTGAAGTATTTGGGGTATCTTTACACGGACCCACTTGCGACTGATCATACTGAGACTGAATGGGACGCGTACCAAGCACATCGACTTCGCCATGACCCACAACACGCGAATTTTGCCCCATTCCTTTTCGAGTTCTTGCAAAATGGCTCCGAGAGTCGACTGGCAATTGAAATGATGAAGGGTACGATCTCATCGTCAAATCGGTTTGCTAGGTATATGCCCCTTTCATTCCTTCTGAATCCTGACACGTCTGATGACGTGGAGAGTGACGGTGGACTAGATGATGACAATTATGACAGCGACGATAACTACACTGATGATAACGGATTTATTTCCCGATCCAACAGTATTATGCGTCCTGGTGATACCTCAGAGTCCAAGCAGAGTGATCACGACGGTACTCATGAAGACTTTCGCAATGCTTCTTCGATTAAGAAGAAAAAGAAAAGTGCGAAGAACATGCCGCGGTGGTTTGTGGCCTGGAATTGCAATGAATTCCGTATCGACTACGAATGCCTGGAGAGTGAGGTAAAGGTTGGTCCGTATTATCTCGCAAATATTCTGGATGATCGTGGCGTGTTAGTGGAAGACATTGATGGAGCAGAGAAGTTCATGACGCTGCTATACTACCGTCTGCTTGCCGAAGACTGCAACATTTTGACTAAGAAAATTCAAAATGGAGAGCGTTATTCGTCACCAGATTCTCTTGGTGACGTCGACGGGTCCGATATTCGTCTGTTGGTGCTAAAGGTTATGATTCAGCTATACGAACGCCACTTTAATGAGCTAGGGTCGCTTATGTTCCTGAACCACTTCCTTCGTGTGAGCATGATGAAAAGCAAAGACGGTGAGGACCGACGGTGGCCGCTGGTTGTCCGTGGCAATATTATGCTCTTCCTCGATCGAGTCCTCTCTAGTGCATTAAACGTATCGCGCTTTTTACGTGAAGAGGATAATGTGACAATGGTGTTAGATTTACTCCGTGAAGTGAAACCGCTGGTCGTTCTTCAAGAACCCAATGATTCCGAGAAGGAATACATCGTAGAACCTGCAGCAGATGTTCAGGCAGAGTTAGATGCATCGGAAGATGAGAACGACGATGTAGATGATGAGGATGATGATGAATACGCTGATGATAGAGGTGATTACGATGAGGATGAAGATGACTATGATGACGAAAGAGATATGGCAAGGAGAACGATTGATGCTCTTGAAGAATCTGGGGCAGAGAGCTCAATTATCTCGAGCCACTCCGTTTCGCCGACATATGCACACCGCGACGACGACAGCATGCACGAGGAGGAACCCAGTCGTGTGACAGTCGTAGCAGAACATTGTGGAGCGATGAGTGGATCGATGATTATGCAAACCTGCTTGAGCGTGCTCAGTCGCCTCATTGATTGCCACACTGCAGAAGAAGAAGGACACATGTATCAAGATGTTCGTTTCCCCAAGTACGGACGACTGACGCATTTTGAAGGATCTGGTGTTAGCCCAATTAGCTCCATCAAGCGCCGGCTGTGTGAAGATCTGACGCTGCGATTCTTAGTGGGACTTTTGGATTGCCCGAATCGCATTGTATTCAAGAAGTGTCTCGGTTTGATTCGGCTTCTCGTTCGACACAATGAGGCAATCATTCCAAATCTCCACGCTTCTGGGATCTTTTACTATTTGCTTCGATTTGCTCAGGATGTGGATGAGATGTCGATTGCAGCACGCCTTATTTCTCACATTCATTTGCGGCAATCTGGGCTCGACGTCCCACATCTTATTGATGACAAGCAAAAGGGTGAGAATAAGAAGGGTGTTTTCTCTCCTGACCCGTTAACACGAATCTGCTTGAGGAGTTGGCTGGTACGAGTCTTGCCGGTATCGATGGTTGCTCAATTGTTACGGCATGGACCACGACGATTTGCTACCGCGCTGTTCTCGGACGCAAACAACCCCGAAGTGGTTTGGAATGCCAACATGCGCAGTCAAATGGTTTCTTACATCGAGAAATTCATGGAGCTTCATACCGACGAGAACGGCATGTTCTACATATCGGAGAATGAGGGCTCGGAACACAAGGCTTGTATTGCACTGATCCAGTATCCGAAAGAAGTTCACGCGTTGCAGTGCTACCAATATTACCTGCACAACCTTCTTGACGAAAAGAACTTCCCTGGGTGGCCTATTAACGATGAGGCTGCTTTCTTACGGGCTTTGATGGATTCGATTCGTCGCTGGGTACATCCAGGATTGCTGTTAACTGCTCGTGGAGCGATGGCTAGTGAAGGACAATCCACAAAACTTCTCTCAGTTTTCGATGCTGTAGAGCTTCTTGATTCCACTGCACTACTTTTACGCCGTTTCCCTGACTCACCAAGCATCACGATCTTGCACAACTTTTCATATTTCTTGGAGGCCCTGGAGCGGTGCATCACAGAACTGAAAGACAATCGCGTTGCCTCAACGAAGACGTTTTTTGACGTATCCAACGCTATTGCGACAAAAACGACTTTTGTGAGGGCTTTCGGAAGCGCCATTCGTGTGATCAATTTGGCTGTGGGAATTTCGGATGAGAATGCGCACGAGTGTAGCTCTGGTCTGGGACTTCGCGTGCTTTGCAATTCCCTTCAATTGCTTTTTCACAACCACGAAGCTCTCAGTACTGTCAACGGATGCACGCCGAACGTGATGACACATTGGGTGTTAGAAGCACTTGTAAATGTTCTGAACCAGCCTAATGGACGTGTGTCAGCTGCTGCGCAATCTATTGACCTGTTGCCTTGTTTGACACGCTTCCTTTCACAAGAAGGCGATCATCTGGCTACGGATTTGTCTCTCCAAATTATATATGAAATGGCTGGAAGCTCAGGAGAAATGGCAGAAGTTCTGTTGCTTCAGCTTGCTGAACACGGAATCCTGTGGTATTTAACCCTTCTTGTGTTCCACTACCAACCCAACAATGACGATGGTGATGAAGATGTACAACGTATTAGCATTGGTGCGGCGAAGGCATTAGGGCGGATTTTGGAAGCTAACGCGAAGGAGGAGTCAATTGCGGTATTTGTCAAACGAATGCAGACAACAATCGAGCAGATCTTTACCCGCCCGTTAGTAGATATTTTGCGAAGAGCTGGCCCAATTAAAATGCTGGACGTACTGGCAACTGAAGTTCGCGAGCCGCACGTGATGTGGACTGAACGCATGCGGAAGGAGCTGATCAGTCTCGCCCACCGCGCAATCCAATTCCATGCAACAATGGATCAAAGCAACGAGGAGATCCACAAGGTATTCGAGCTACCACCCTACTTTGTGTTCACGGCACAAAAAGAAGAACTATGTGTAGCGGGCATCTATGTCAACTTTTTCAACGAGAACCCGAAGAATGGCATTCTCGCCCAGATTGCTGGAACCGTAAATGGCAATGGAAGCCGTGCTGACATGTTCAAACCGAAGCCGACAACGAAAAAGGAGATCCAAGCAGCCGCCGCAGCTGCGGCCGAGGTGGAGAACCGTACTGTAAGTGGGCATGTGATGCACGGTCTGTTGGCTGCTCTATCATACGACATCTCCGGTGTTCGCGCTCAACCTCAGTCACTGGAGAGCGTATTGCTTCAGCGTTTATTACCTGTAGCTACGGCCATCCGGCATTTGCTGCAGTACACACCCGACATGGACGTACAGGTTGTACAGGCTGATGGATTACTCACGCTCTTGTTTGTGCTCGACCACGAGACGCAGCCTCAGGGATTCTCATTCACAAATGCGCCGCTGCTACAGCTACGTTGCATGGAGTGTGTACACATGCTTTCATTTAGCGGCAAGTGCGTCGATCCACTGGCGACTGTGGTTCCTCCGTTCATCAAGAGTGCGTTCCAGGTCGTGTACAAGAATCTTGCCCGCACTGAAGCTTCAACCGAGGGTCAACTGGCTCGTGTGACGTTGCAGTTACTCGGCAACCTGTGCCTCATTCCTGCCTGCATCGACAACCTCGTAAAGGGAATGGATCCGGCCAGCTTGTCAAACCTGCTGCCGCATGTGTGGTTGGGAGATTCAACAGAGATGCAGCTTCTGCTGTGTCTTCACATGATCCCGCTCAAGCGACACACGCAGGCTGCCACGGAGTTTGCTAAAGCTGCAGTGAGTTCACAGCTTGCAGCAGCGCTGCTTAATCTGCTTTCCACACTGGTGCCGAAGTCCAAAATGGGTGAGAGCACGACAACCAAGCAATATGCAGCCCGTTTCCTGTCAGTTCTGTCGTCGAACCCAGGCAGTGGCGGCGCCATTTCAAGTCTGCTCATTGCGTCTCGGGTCTGGGAGACCCATGGCGACACCACTCAGGCCACGTCGGAAGATCTTCGCCGTTTACTGATGCCCCCGCACGCACCTGCTCTGCTCAAGGCGCCTCACGCTAATCCCAACAAGGTTGGATAAGGTGGAGCTTGAGTTACAGCACGTCGATAACTAAACGTAATCAATCCAAGCATTTTGAAGGCAAAATTGGAGTCGTGCTCGACTATCACCATTGCAACTTCTACTTCCTCTCCTCCGGTCCTAGCTCAGCGTCAAAGAGTTCTAGAATCTCGTTTTGGATTTCCACTGCCTTGTCTTCGTTTCCGCTCGAGCGGTAGGCCTCGGCAAGGTTGTGGCGTGCCATGATAGTCTCGTTATGCGCTGGACCGAGCACTTGCTTTCTCACACTCAACACCTCTTCGTATAGTTTGATTGCCTCGTCATATTCGCGTGCTTCCTTCTTTGCGAATGCGAGATTGTTCTTCGCTAGCGCCGTAAGGGAGCTCGTGGAGCCCACTTTCTTCTCCAGCAGCTCGACAGCCTCGGTGAGCGCGACGAACGCTTTCTCCGACTGTTTATTCTGCCAGTGGATGACGCCCATGTTGCTCATACTGAGTGCAATGTCGGGATGTCCCGGCTCGAGGATGTTTTGCCGGACCTTGAGCGACTCCTCGAAGCATTCCAGTGCACGGTGCAGCGAACTCACACGCTCCATACCGGCGCTGGAAATGGCCAGTGCACGATACACCAGTCCCAGATTGTAGAGCGTCGTGGCGAAGGAAGCGTGCTGCTCACCCACACTGGCCTTGTACGTCTGCAGTGCAAACTCGTAGGCCTCCACAGCTTCTTCCATCTGACCCAAGTTTTTGTACATGAGTGCGATGTTGGTCACTGTGCTGGCGTACACTGGGTGGTTCTCTCCGAAGTGTGCCTTAACTAGGTCTCGGCACTGCAGACCGGCGTCTAATGCGGCTTGGTAGTCACCTGAGCTGGAAAATTCAAAATGTCATAACTTCCGTTAGAAACGTCGGCTGATGGTCGTTTAACAATGCATCAACAGCTCTTGAGCTGCCTCATCAGTGTACAATAACACGCACTTGTAGGCGTCGCGGATCTCGCGCTGCATGGCGGCAATGTCCTGTTCCACTTGTACATAGCTGGTCTGGGGTTTGTTGTGCAGCACTTGCACCGTGCGCTTGGGCGGATCTGAGGAGGTCGAATTCCAGCGCGTGGCAATGATACTGCCACTTGGCAGCAGAGTGGCGGAGGATGGAGCGCGACGGCGCAGCGCAGCAGAAGCCGCCAACAAGACGCGGCGCTGCATGACAATTCGGTGGTTCACTTGTCCACTGAGCAGGGTACCCGCCTAAGTACGAAATAATTCTGAGAGGCGCGATTTTGAAACGACAAATTATGGAAGGAACCAACCTTGCAAGGTTATGCCAGCGCGATGTACATGAAAGGAGCTCCGTTACGCACCTGTATAGGCTTCATTGACAGCACGGTGCGAGGTATGAGTCGTAATCTCTGATTACCTCAGTGCTCGTTCGCTTCTGGCGCTTTGAAGGCACCCTCGCTATCCGAGTCGTGGGGACGTGCACTTCGTAGCCCCTCCATCGCTTGCCGTACCACTTCAGCGGATGCTGCTCCACGACGCTCAGTTTCGCGCTTTTCCTTCTCGATCTTATTGCCTTTCTCCCGGGAATGTGCATCAACCTGTACACACACTTAGTTAGCAAAAATACCAAAATAATATTTTGCACACGGAAATAACACTTACCAGTGTCACGATGTCTGTCAGTAGCTGTGGTGCCTGACGCCCGAAGTGACTCCATCTCTTCTCGACGAAACGCTTCAACCAAAGCAGTAAAACAGCGCCGGCACGCTTTTGCGTCCGCAATGCAATTAGACAGCGCAATCTTCAAGCCACTGGAAACTCGCGTCCATGATGCTAGCGTTTCACCGTGCTTAGCAGCCCATGGTTCGTATTTCAAAACCGTGAGAAGAAGAATATCGTCACGGAGAAGAAAACGAAAGGCTTTTGCGTTTTGCTTTGCCCACACTTGCATCTATATATTCCGTTGTGACAGCACCTTCAGTAGTCTGATCATCACATTCCTCGCTTGTCATTGCCCTTTTCAAACTGACAGTGGCCATAGTTTAGTGACCACGGATCTAACGTATGATTTCAGAAATAATTAGGTTCTGTTATTACTCTAACGCGTTTCGTAAAAATGTAGGGGATTTTGCCTCGAAATTTACAACGTCGATAGCTTTGTTTGCTGTCTTTTATCAT
>PCFV01000049.1:0-88549 GCA_002812785.1 Phytophthora litchii | reverse complement strand
AAATCCTTTCGATATCGTGCGATCCTTGTCAACAGTCGTGCGATCTTGATCGTGCGGTTGTCGTAGCTTTTCAATTCAAAGGACAACTTAGCTTGTCATTGTGCATTTGACAAGCTTCCACTCAAGCATGCCATCGCCCAGGATTTTCGCGTTTTTCCTCGTGGCCACACTGTTGTGTCTTATCACCGATGGACAACAAGTTGGCACATCCTGTTCGCAACCTCGTATTCGAAAGTCGTGGGACGCCTTCACTGATGCAGAGAAGGCGCTGTACATCGAGGCGGTTGGGGTCGCCATGGATCGAGGTTTCCACCAAAAGTTTGTGCAAGTTCACACGGAACAAGCCACTGGTCTAGAAGCCCATCAGACGTGCGTCTTCATCTACTGGCACCGGATGTTGCTCTTGGGCTACGAAAATATGTTGCGCACTCTCAGCCCATCGTATCAATGCATCACACTACCGTTCTGGGACCATCTCTCGGGTTCAGCGCGTCAAGCAAGTACCAGTTGCACAAGTATTGAAGGATGTTCACCTATCGTTGCAGATTTCGGTGGAACGACTACTGGAGTGAGCAAAACGTTGTCAATCTATGGCACCAATATCGCGTACTCTACCAAAACTATCTGCGTGAATCAAGGTCTCCCTTATCACTTTTGTGGAAACAACACAGGCTGTGCACACTGCATTCTCCGCACTCGAAAACAATACTTAAGTGCAACGACTTATCCCACTGAAGCTTCCTTTGGCTCAGTGTACCAGCAAGTTTTCACCTTTAATGATTCAGGAAGCTTCACGACAGCCGTTGAGAGAGGCGTTCACAGTACGTAACTCTGTCGTTGATATTTGTGAGGTCAGATGCACTAAGATGTTGTCTATTCCCTTTTGAAGATGCGGTTCACAACGCGATGGGTGGAGTAATGGTGTATTTACAGGCCCCTGTCGACCCGGTGTTCTATTCGCACCACTCACTGGTTGACCTACTCCAGACCATCTACCTCAAGTGTCAGAGCGGCGATGAAACACTTTTCACCACTCACTGGTTGACCTACTCCAGATCATCTACCTCAAGTGTCAGAACGGCGATGAAACACTTTCCCTGTCTGCTGCAGCCAAAAGCAGCGATCCACGATTCTGGACATCTTGTGCTCGATCAGGGGGCGGGAATTTTAGCGGTTCCGACAATATCACGATGCGCGCATTGGCATTCGACGGCAAGACGTATGTGAACGTTTGGCAAGACCCGAAAAATATCCTATATCCATTTTTCAAAGACCTTCCATACAAGTATGCCGATTACGTGGATGCTAAGGATTTGGGGAATTACAGCTACACTTACAATATCAGCGGTGGACTGGCCAACATGTACCAGAACTGCTTCGACTCGAACACCTTGAGTGCAGTTTCGCTACTTGCTGATGAAACAGAAGAGACTGATCTAAGCTCGGCTCGTAAAAAAGCAAAAAATCCGCTGCTCCCGACGATATCCGATGGAACTGATGAGGATAACTCGGTGAAACACTGGCAAGTTGCCTTGTTCGAGACTGCGCAAATTATTGGCTACACCGACTGGGCTGCAAATGATCAGGTCGAGATGATCACATGCGCGCATCACGCCGAGTGCATCGGCTCCGTTGACGACTATTCTGACCTTTTCCGTGTCAATTTCGGTATCAAGGGCCACACTCGCTGTTTCTCAATTATGCAAGATCTTGACGCTGGTACACGCGTTATTGGCATTCCGATGTGGAGGGAGATTACCAAACGATTCGTACCTTGTCCCTTGCAAGACGGAAGTGACTCGGATAGTTCAGATGCAGCGGTAATGTAGACACAATGATGGATAAGGCAGTGGGAATGGTGTTGAAGGTGTCAACTTGATAAACTCAATAGCGTATGCCTAACAGTTTGTCAAAATCAAGGATAATTCGCTGCCTGTGTCGATCGGTATCGTAACCAAGTGGTTGATGCATGCACATCGTACAAAAACCGGTAGAATGATGGTGGGTTCATGGCAGCCACTATCATTCCTGAGCCGATCCAGCAGCATTGTTAGCGGTGTAGTGAGAATCTACATCTATATCCTTTTGTAAAGGACGATGCCCATTGTGAATGGATCATCGAACATGACGTGTTCCCTTGGCAAAGTGCATGATCCGAGTTTCTGAAGCAAACGTCGCAACGTAACGAATGGTTCCGGCGGTTCGTGTGGTCGAAACGAATCTGTGCTCCTCAATGTCCTGTGCAAACAGTCCCATTGCCTTTCCACCCAATCCACCACGCACTAAACGCGACTCTTCTTGTTGGACACAAGGTCTATTTTTAACACGACCGTTATTTTTGCGTCAGTCTCGAATCTGCCCACACAGTGCGCACATTCACTCTCGAACATGGTGAGCAGCCAGGTGGACGTCGAGCACGGCTTGACCCCACGCCTCAGCGGAGTTTCCACCAGCTCCATGTACTTCCCACCCTCTACTACCACCAAATCGTCTCAATACACAGCACTAGAGGCCAACAACACCAAACACTCGCTACGTCAACAATGGGACGAGAGTGTTAGTCATGGTGTCCGTCGCCTAGTACGTACTGTACGCCAACACGCCCATACCCCGCAACTGTCGACCACCGAAACGACACTGAAGCTCCGTAGCGACATCAAGGACTCGACTCGCTTCTACTGGCAGAACCTGCTCATCTTCCAGCGGGAGATGCTCTGTGGTGTTGCTGCAATGCTACTCATGATCCCTGAGACGGTGGCCTTTAGTTATGCTGCCAATCTGGACCCACTCAATGGTCTATACGCCACAGGCTTCCTCGGCATAGCTGTGAGTCTATTTGGTGGTGTACCGGCCACAGTTGCAGGAGCTGCAGGGGCTGTGGCAATGGTCATGCCGACAATTACTAGCGGCACAGGGTCACTGGCCTATTTGACGTACGAGGAACGACTGCAGCATTTGTTCGTGGCAGTAACCATTGCTGGTATATTGGAGCTCCTGTTTGGACTGTTAGGATTGTCCAAGTTGTTTTCGATGATCCCTAGAACAGCACACATTGGTTTCTTGAACGGGTTGGCCTTGATGATGTTCATCTCGCAGAAGACGACTATTGAAGTGTGCAAGAATGACACCATGCGTTTCGGAGAGTGTGAGATTGCAGGTGACCTCGAGTGGATGAGTGTGTCCTCACCCACAACGTGGGTAACGATTGGAGTGGTGCTGGTGACCATGGCAATCATGCACTACTTCCACAGGACGCCGTATGTGGGTCATTTGATCCCACCTACGCTTGTGGCGGCTCTGATTGGAGTTGGTTTCGAGTTCGGCATCAATCGTCCACTGCTTGGATATGACGTGCGCACCATCGGCGATACGTCTCCATTGAACGGCGGTCTACCTACATTTTCCGTTCCGAAGGTTGGTGATGTGCAGGACTGGGGTGTTGTGCTCTCAACAGCTGCGAGTATCATGGCAGTCGGACTTTTCGAGTCACTCATGACGTTGCAATCCGTGGTGGATCTAAAGAAGGAGCAGCTTTCGCAAACTGCCACGCGCAAGGAATGTATTGCTCAGGGGATCGGTAACATTTTGTGTGGATTTTTTTCTGGTATGGGAGGCTGCTCTATGATTGCTCAGTCCAATGGCAACATTCTGAATGGTGCGCGTTATCGTTTATCGTCATTTATGGGCGGCATGTGCACATTTCTGGTTGTATTCTTTGCCAGCTCCGTGATTGAACGCGTTCCAGTAGCATGCCTTACCGGCATCCTCTTCGTGATCGTCATCCACACGTTCTATTGGCCATCACTCAAGTTGATTTTTCGTGTGAAGATCACGGACGCGATCGCTATCGTGCTCGTGACTGTGCTTGCTGCCGCAATGAACTTGGCTATTGCCGTTATCGTTGGTGTTATTTGGCAGTGTCTGGTTAACGGCTGGCAGAGCGGCTACCAACTCACTTTCCGAACGGGTATGGAAGTTGTGCCTGTTGTCAGCGTCCACGATCGCACTGCCGATCGTGAGTTACTTGCAAACCATGAGGAGGCTAAAATTTACTACATTAAGGGCCAGCTTCTCTTCTCGTCAGTAGCTTCCTTCCGCGAGTTCTATGATGTCCTCAGGGACCCGAATGTGGTTATTCTGGACATGTGTGACTGCGTCTTCGCTGATTTTTCCGCTGTCGCTGCTTTGCGAGAAGCTGCTTTGCGTTACCGTGACGCTGGGAAAACTCTAGTGGCCCGAAACCTTGATCCGAAGTCGCTGGACATGCTTCATCATGATTTCGGTTGGGATTCAGTTGAGCAAATCCAAATCGCGACACCTGGCACATCCAACAATGGTGATGAACTCAACAAAAGCATGGTCGACAAAGAACGCGTTTCTCGTGCATCCCGTGCATCGCATGGTTCTCTTCACCAATTGCACATTCCGTCGCCTTGCGAGGCTTCCACGCCGTACCGCCCAGCTGGACCTTAGACCCTATTTATCAAGGGTGGACGAGTGAAGAAATCAGCGGATGTCGGTGATGGGCTAACAATAATCCGGTGCTGTCTACCACGGATACTGTTTGTTATGCTGCGAGTCTCATCATTTCGCGCAATGTATGCATCGTCAGATCACCGTTGCGGCATCGGCATTGGCGATGCCCCATTCTTCGGTGACCCCAAATTTTCTCCCTCCAGCATAATTATAGCGACTTCCAGGAGATATGGGAAACGCACTCTTTGTTCGCACTACTTTCTGCTTTGCATCCAGACTATCCAGTCCCTTATTACGTCAAAAGTTGTTGTTAGACTTGGGAGATCTAGTGTTCTATGACACACCCTGCGGCGACGAGCGATATAGCGACATAGGAAGTTTTTGTTCACGAGTCCACCAGTTACCAGCAATGGAATGTTTTTGATCTCCTTGGTTTTAAAAGTTTGTGAAGCTATCTATTGGGTTAATGTTAGGACCGTCATGGCGATTCTGGTAGCTGCTGTTGGAGGATCCGACGATTATTTCGTATCCTATTATTATTATGTAGGTGCTGCGCCAAGATGAAGTACTCGATGAAATGGTGTGCCCACAAGTAGTTCCTGGTTCATGAAGGACAAATTCCACCGCGAGCAATGCTGTCACGCCAATCGTCCAAACGAACGTAGCGAAATCCAAGTTGGAATAAGCAAGGAGAATCCTTTCACGCGATCTCGAGTTTCCCGCAGTATTTGAACTGGCTCACATCTTAAATTGCTCTAACAATGGCAGAAAAGGTCGATAGTTGACACGTGTGCGGAGAGGGCGTAGGTTTGTGGTGGAGAACTTGTCGTAGTTGGCGTTGGAGGTATCCAGATAGCTGTTGCTAGAACCATTTTGCTTCTTAGCTTCAAGTGTCACGCATTAAACACAATCGTATTCGCAGTCCTTTGCTTCTCAACGAAGTCATAATTATGAACACTTCACAATAGTTTGTGCAGGCCTCGCTTCAGATGCCCCAACATAGCATTTTACAGCAAGCCAAGTGTCTTTGATGTCGTAAAATTCAGATTACCCATCTTTCCGTAAGTTGTAGTCGCTGTCCAGCCCTTTGGACAGTACGATCTCCAGCGATGTTACAAAACTTAAGCACGAGAGGTGTATAGATGTCCAAAAACAGAATTTGTAACTAGTTTCAAGCGTTAAAATTATACATTGACGAGTTACCTGCTCTAGAGACTACAATGTCTTCAAAGAATCTCGCGCAAGTGTTTCCAGCGACAGCTAATTCCGCTAACAACAATGTGCGAAGCAAGGGTGAAGAGAGAAATTTGTGTGGAGCAATTGCCCTCAATGCGCTTCGACACATCGTAGCCGGTTACAGCAGACTTCAAATCAGTCATCGAGGAACGTATTCGGTTGAACGACTGCAAGCATTCCAATGCTACTGCGAGCAAACTTCAATTTCTCGAGCTTTCGTGGTTTGTATTGCGACTCCTCTGCCTGCACTACTGGTTACAGTCCTATTAGATTGCATTCCTTTACGGAGCCCTGGAGAGGGATGGAAAGCAAATTCGATGTTTTGGATTCGTTTTTTCGTCAGTGGAGTAATTGTCAACGTCGGATTAACATATCAAATGAAAGATATGGTAAACGAGTTGGAGCTGTCGGCTCTCAAAAGCTTGGTAATTGCCATAATAAGCATATCAGCTTACGTTCTGACATTGATAGTAATTGCTAGTCTGTGGGTATTTCCTGTACCGTTTGGCATCATTCTGGGTGTCGGACCTTGCTTCGCCATCTACCTTTGCGTTTTATATTTCGCCATAGGGCCTAAGAAACTTGCCGGAAATCCGACACAGACACGAGAATTAAAGAAACAATTGTACGTATTGGGGGTGCAAGCGATACTCATCACGATTTATCCTGCTTTTAGTGCAGTTTACTTCATGGTTAGCCCCAAACATCGACCGTGTCTTGTGATACTGCTACCGTTGACGAAATTAGTCATGAAAAATGTTGTTGCCTGGAGTTGCTCACACCTGGAGGAATACGTTCCTGTTATCGAAGTTTTTTCGGCCGAGGTGTTTAATGCACTATATGTCTCCACGTGCATGCAGGCGTTGAACTCAGAAATTGCTACCGTGGTTATTGTTGGTCTTGATGCTGTCCACGCTCTGAGTTTAGAAACACGTTCAATTCAGGAACAAGAGCGGATCCTGTTCGACGGACACGAAAATTCACCACACAATCTTATGGCAACAGTTTTAATGGTCTCCATGCATCTCAAAACATTCCGTACGCAAAGCGGAAAGCTTATTCGCGTTCGGTCACCTCATAAACACTCAATTGGTTATATTCCAAGTCGCCAGCTCAATGAACTCGCTGCTCATCAGCTCACATTTGTACGCTTAGAGACAGACGTATCTACTCGATCGTCTGTGAAGGCTGATCAAAGCAGTACGGAATCCATCTGCGTTTCTCCCATATTCGGTAAGACGAAAAACGTCAGCCTGGGGCGCGTTGGGCCTTCTGAACAACTTATGAAGTTTAAGAAGCAGCTGTCTTTCAAATTACTGTCGAATGAAGCACTTCAGGCGGAACTCGTAGAAAGCGCACTACAATTACTCTTCCGTTGTGAGTACCTTTCATTAGTGGAGTATGTCGAGTGTGCTGTCCCTATGCTCTTTGGAGCCTATTTGTTTGTTTTGTGCCACCTACCATCCCGTGATTATTACCCTCAAACGTGAGATATGATCCCTGGCCAGTTGGAACAGACTTTGGGAAATCTGTGCATGTATGTGACTTTGGAACTGGCCTCGCTTATCATCATGCATGCAGTAGTAAAGCGAAAATTTGGTTTGTCACCGCTATATCAACTCGCATTCGTACTTGAGACTCAAGCTATTCAGCTGCAAAGCCGGTTATTTGTTTGGATCATTTTTATTCTTCAATTTACGCTGGAGCACTACGGTGTTGATTTCACCTTCCATTTCAAATGGATGAAATAAAAGGAATTCGTAGTTCAGTTGATGAAACCATTAAAAAGTTACAATCAATCTTGATTTCTATGAAAGGATAAATCGGATAAACCACTAAATTAGCATGAAACGACTCGAACAGTGAAGAATTTCTGCCTGGTGTAATCTGCAGTGGTCTTCACTTAATAGCAGCGTAAAGATGAAGATACATGCGGGAGGAACGGAAAATGGACCAAACGTCTCCACTATTATCACATCTAAGGGACCAGTGATCGGCTATCCAAAATCGAGCTGCAGATCTCGGCAAAAAACAAGAAACCTTGTGCAAACTGCCTTAAACTTTAGGGTATTTGAACAGTTTAAGCGTTCTTACAGACGCTTGCCATTGGTGACTCAAAAGAGCTTTCGCTCTTCAATCTCTCTTTATCCGGTGCTCTACATCTTCGTGACTGTGCCGTTCCGAATCTCTTTTTTCTACGATCCCAGTGGGAAAATCGGACACCAATGGACCAAAGAACTCACCATTTTTGCTCTTCTGGATGTTATTGCTGACATTTTTGGATTATTAGAATTTATTCAATCCTATCGACTAAAGAAAAATTCTGTGGAGACGTTTGACTTGCGGGATTCGCGGATAGAGAGCATTTTACCGACAGACATGACTGAAAAACCGACTAAGAGACCACAACACGCAGATAGAAACTGGACATTAGCTTTTATTGAACAATCAGCATTTCTGCAGGAGAAACATTCTAATCTCCAGTACAACAGTGCATCTGTGAACAACTTCAAATTCGTGTTAGAAGTTGCAGCTCTACTTCCAGTTGAAGTAATACCGTACGGCACAAGGGCGTACAATACGCTTCATCTGGTACGAATTACAAAGTTGTGTCGGATCTATCGGCTTAAATCCTCTGTAGAACAACTCATCAATATCTATTCGGATCGTGCCTGGATTCAGTTCCTGTCCTCCGTCGGCATCAAAAGTCTGGTGCGCAATATCGTTGTATGCGTGGGAGTTTGCCATTACGTTGCTTGTGGATATATGCTTATCGCACACATACAATGTGGTCTTTCATTTGAAGATTGTGAAGCAAGCATGGACACAAGCTGGGTCATCCGAGATCGGCTTAATGATGCCACAGTGGCGCGGAAATATTCACGGACAGTGTACTGGGCTACGCGGACAATTCTGTTGCTCGGTTTTGACGATGTAGCACCCGTGTCAAGTGCAGATACGATCTTTGTTATCTTCGTCACTATCCTTGGTGCGCTTTTCGTATCGTCCCTACTAGCAAGTTTTCTTTTCATCTTTCGGTTTTGGAACGCACGTGACGCTGCATTTGCAACGCATGTAGATCATGCCCGTGAGTACATGAAATCTCACAACCTCCCACGTTCATTACGACGACAAGTGATCGAATACTTCAATTACTCATGGACCACACACCACAGTCTAGACAGTGAAGAAGCATTACAACTCATGCCCAAGCACCTTCAACTAAAGGTAATCTCGTCGCTGAAGGCAAGCCGGGTAAAACAAGTTTGCTTTATCGTAAGAGAAAGTGTGGAATTCATTAACATGCTTGCTGTAGCGCTCACGAGGCAAGTATATTCCCCATCTGATACGATTATTGAACCAATGTTAGATGCGCAAATGTTTTTCGTTATCCGTGGTATAGTGGTGCTCTCAGGTTTCGACGGCAGAAATTCAAAGGAATATCAAACTGGAGACTTTTTTGCTGAATCTTGCCTTCTGTTTCCTGAAATGTTTGACGAAAAAGCTGTGGCAAAGACTTTCTCTGAGCTTTATGTACTGTCAAAGATCAAATTCGATGAGGCTATGGCGGAGTTTTATAGAGAGACTGAGTCAGATGTCCGCAATCGAATGATAGACACACTCGAAAAATATTTAACGCAGGTGCGTAAAACGAAGAAGTTGCTCGGAATGCGAGGTCGGGTTGGCAGTGATGATAGTAACGCTCTTGGTAGAAGTTCGTTCGATATCAACGTTAAAGCATCGAGAAGAAACACTAATTGGAGATGGCCAGGTTCTACATTTCGTGTTTACTGGGATGTGGTACGCTTACTAGCAATTTTCTATGTGGCATTTGAAGTCCCGTACTTTGCTGTTTTCATATCGCTAGCTGAAGAACAGCACATGCTTGTTGACCAGTTGACGTTCGGTTTTAGGTACGCTTCAGCGTTTGCAATTGAGCTCCTATTCGGACTGAATATTATACTTCGCTCTCGATACCTAGCTCGCTTGGACCATATTGTAATGTTAGTTGTCGAAGATCAAGACCTCATTTTCGAAGCTTATAAAGCGGATGGATTTTATCTTGATTTGATAGCTTGGCTACCGGTTGGTATTGTGATGGAAACTTTAGCAGCGATCTCAAAACAAAACTTTGCCATGCATTTTCGTTTTCTTCGACTGCTTCGGCTGCGCGAAGTACCGAGTTTACTCGGGGTTGTTTGCGACTACTACAGCATTAGTTCAAAGTCACAACTTGTTATTTCCCTACTTCTCGGTGTGATTTTCACGCTGCATGTTGTTGGATGTGTGTGGTTTGAAATGGCGTGGATCCCAAGTGGAGGATCGTTCGGGCATGCTGACAAAACTGTTCTGTGGAACTTAACTCGTACAGATTGCTTAGAACATGCTACGCGCTTTAGCAACTGCTCATGGGTGACATTCGACTGCTATAGTCATATTGGCGAGGTATTTCCAGCTGAAAGTTCATCGTCAACGTATCAAGCGCCATTTGCGTATTTGCGCTCCATATACTGGGCAGTTGTAACTTTGACAACTGTGGGGTACGGAGATATCACGGCATATTCTACTGGGGAGAGTTTCTTTTCAGCATTTTGGATTTTTGTTGGTGGAATCATTAACTTCGCAATAGTGGGCGCCATGTCTAGTACAATTTCCAATGCTATGGCGCCCCACTACCATCATATGGAAAAGCTCAATACGGTTAACAGTACGTTGGAACATTTGGGTATCTCGGAGGCTCTTAGCACAGAAATTCGTCGCTTTTATCATCTTATTTACGTAGGCCGGAAACAGGCATACGAATCTCAATTACTATCAAACTTGCCTGATCAATTGTGCTATGAAATATCGTCGCTATTGCATTCAGAAGCGGTAAAGAGGGTGGAGCTCTTTGATTCAGCTAGCATCGAGTTTCTTCGAGAAGTTACGGGCAAGTTTCGTCATGAAAATTACCAGATCGGTGATACAATCTGTCTTGAGGGCGATATTTGTCGTCAGTTCTTTATTTTGCTGCGTGGCAGTAAAGTCAACGTATTTTTTCGATCGCGCAAGGTACCTGTACGTGCTCTTCAGGACGGTGATTGTTACGGCGTAAATGAGTTTTTATTAAGATGTGCACACCCCGCGACCCTTATCGCTGCCTCACTTGTTCAAGCTTCTGTCATGACACGGGACCAGTTTGACAGCATTCAACGCAAATTCGATGATGATCTGCGTGATATAAAGGCGGAGGCCCAAATACTTTTAACGGATGAGCACAAAAGAATGAGGCGAATTATGAATAACCTTGAGAAGCTCAAGCTCCAACCGCATTTTATTTCAACCCCAACACTTTTTTACCATGGTGATTCATCAGCTAATGCTAACGATGCATACGCGAAACGAAATTTGCTTACTATTGCCTGGAATTCTCTAATCTCATTTTGGAACTTCTATAATGCCGGTATTATCATTTTTCGCGTATGTTTCAACTCTCGTCTTCATTTTTCCGATACCATGAGTATCGTTGTCTGGATCGCGGATTTGAGCTGCGATATATGCTTTATTATCGATATGTACCTGCGACTGTATTACATTGGTCTATCGGAGGCTGGCATTGTGAATCTGATAGAAAGAAAAAATATAAACAAACAGTACCGCCGTAGCTCAACACTAAAGTGGAATCTCCTAGCCTCTTTCCCATTGTATGCACCAGTTGGAAGTGGGTCAATGACTGCTAGTTTGTGTCGTTTGCCGCGTCTCATTCGCAGTGTTGACCTCTGGAATTATCTGGATGATACTATTGTGCAGGCTCAGCAGCACTTTGCGTCTCACAATATTTCAGCTTATCTAAGCCCCGTTAAGCTGATAATCATCCTTGTGCTTGTGGCGCATCATGTGGGATGCATTTTCTTTTGGATCTCAGAACGGGAATGTGGGTATGTCAACCGCTGCTGGATCAATCATGACAAGGTGCTCTACCAACATGACTACGCTGTTTCAATGCTTTACGCAAAGTCTTTCTACTGGGCTATTACAACACTTTTGCTTGCTGGGTCGCGAGAAATTGTTCCTCGAGATACACCTGGTACATTATGGACAGGACTCACGTGCTTGTGCTGTACTTTTATTATTGGTCATGTTGTGGGTGAGATTTCTGACCTCATCCAAGAACTTAGTAAGGAGACTAAACAGCATAAAAATCGGATTGCAAATTTTGCCAGTTTCGCGAAACAGCATGATTTGCCTGATGCATTGATTAAACGCGTGGGATATTTTTTTCGTGAGCAATTCAAATATGCAAAAGTAGGGGATCTCAAAGAAACAGTCAATGGTTTGTCATCCACCCTTCAGTTGAAATTAATGCTCGAGGTATACGGCCACTCGATCTCTCTGTTGCCAATCGAGCATTTCCTAACGCCAACACAAGTGAACAACTTAGCGTTGCGTCTGAAATCAGAGTTCTTTATCCCCGGTGATAACATTCTCGTCGAGGGTACCCTAGGAAATCGTCTCTGCATAATTCGTACGGGACTTGCAGCCGCCTTCTGGACTAGTTCAGTAACTAGTGTGACTGTGCTAATGGAAGGAGCTGTAATTGGGGAATTGGCATTCTTTTTACCTGGCCAAAAACGACTTGCCACTGTACGAGCTACCACTTTCTGTGAAGTACTATACGTGAGGAAGTACGACTGGGAACAATTGTGGACCATTATCGGTGATTTAGAGGATGTCCAAGATCAAAACCAAGCTCAACAAGGTATACTTGCTTGGGTTCAAAAGCGACTACAACGTTATCAACGTTTCAGTTTGCGCATTGCGAGAAAAATCAAACGTTTATTAGCAACTCGTGGCCACATTTCAAGCACAACTTCAGCAGCTACAGGGACTGTCAAGGCGAAAAGGAGATTGTCAGCGGTACTGCAACATCATCGAGACGTCAGTACCCCGCCCATCCATTTATTATCAGTATCTAAACCAATCCAGGCGATCTCAATGTTGGATGTCGAAACCAGAGAATACGTTTCAATTTCAGACTCAATGCTTTTGGAAAAGAAGGCGGAATATTTGCAGACAAAGAGCAACAAATATGTAAAGAAGTTGCGCCAATCGATGTCAAATGGACATACCCACCGACTATCATCTTTGGTTTTATCCACTCGAACCTTCCGTGACAATCTGTCCAATTATTCTCCTGGATTTAGTGGTTTCAACCAGAACATGACTGGTGATATAATGCCACCACCTTTTCACCGCAGTATTGTCGATATTCGCGCTACCGAGTTCATGATCGAGATGAACCCTATTAACAAACGAGTTCGCAATTACTTGTCTAACCAACAACTTAGTGATATTGAGGTTGAATGCTGGTCACGACTCAAGCTTCTAGCAATAACAGACTTTGATGTTAGTCAGCTACTGGAAGACTCGAAAGATATTACATTGATGCATTCACCAGCGGTAGCATCGCAAGAACTTCGCCAACTTAAAGTTCGTCCTGCCCGGAAAACTCTTCTAAGAACGCGGTCATTTCGTTATAATGAGAATGTGAACCGAAAACAAAATCTTCGGAATCTTGCGATAGCGACACCTCTTGCTAGAGCTAGAAGGGTTACTGCCCCGGACCCGGGAAACCAATGGGATCTGCTGTCGATACAAGCAAATTATCAAAAAGGTACTGGGTTAAGTAAAGTTTCGTTAGCTATTGCTCCAGTAAGCCTGCCTTCTCGACAACTACCTTATGCGAGTCGATGCGTTTATAGACGGCGTGCAAACTCGTTACCTGATTTTGGGAGTAATTTCTTTGAAGAAATTCGTCGCATGAACGTCACACATCGGATGATAAATAACACGCAAGCAGGTCTTGATTTTGGCATTCTCCAGCGCTTTCAACATCCAAAACACCAAAGGCAAGTTGATTTTTTTCGTTGGTTCCGCACAAATACGCCAAAAGTTGCACCCAGAGATTATCACATACATCATGATCACCACTGCAATGAGATGAATCCTCGATTTACTGGCGGATTTATAATTTCTACTCTGCAAGCAATGTACAAAAAATCTAGACGCTTCGCCAACAAGAAAGTTAAGAAAACAATGGGGACTGGATGGAACCTCATCATGCTTTTGGTTGCTTTGTATCACTTGCTTGTCACCACCTTTAAGGTATGTTTTTCAACTGCTCTTGTTTACCTACCGGGTGGTGTACTACATGCGTGGGCAACACTTGAGATTTTTCTCGATATTCTGTCCGTATTCGACTTGGGTGAAAGACTACGTCGCCAGAATAGTAGTTCTTCATTGCGGTCTGACATACTCGCTATGCTACCACTTGAGCTACTACTTTGTGTTACACAAGTGAGAATTCCGCTTGCTCCCCCTGGAGCTGCAAATGATTCTTGGTGGGCAACTCGTTTTTTGTTGCGTGCAAATCGTATATTGTTCGTGCAGCGGATCGAACCACTCATTGAGAGCCTTTTACAGCATTTGATTGATCATCAGAAGGTTCACGTGAACGAGGCTTTGTTGTATTTCGTACAAGGGTTAGCAACCTACCTTACGATGGGTCATCTCCTGGCTTGTATTTGGTTTTTCACCAGTAAACTCGGTCATTTGTATTATGAAGTCAGTGAATCCACGGAAGCTGCATCTACAAATTCGGTTGTGACTGAATCCCTTGTCACCAAGTATTTAAGTTCCTTGCTGTTTGCAATGGAGTGTATATCTACGCTATTTTACGGTGATATTCTATCCATGAACCTAGTGGAGGCCATGACGGAGATTGGAATCACATTCTGGAGTATCTATATCTACGGAGCACTAGTTGGTGCTCAAGGTGAGTTTTTTGAAACTCGATCGAGACGTGAGGCTACATATGAACAAACGTTAGGCCAGCTTCAGCGCTATTTAGTGCAGAATGACGCACCGAAGGAAATCCAGCATCAAGTCCAAGGGTACTATACAAGACTGTGGCATTGTAAAAAGGGCGAAGCTGAGTTTGCTGCTGTAGAAAATGTTTCACGTGCTTTATATGAGGACGTTGTGTTATCCATCTCATGCAGCTTCGCGGTTCAGATCCGAGCATTCCAGTCCCTGCATGATCAGTTCCTGCGGGGGTTGCTGGTGTGTTTACAATCGGTGGTTTGCTCAGAGAATGAGGACATTTTTGTAGTTGGTGACATGGACCGTAGTATGTACTTCATCGCTCAGGGTCGCGTAGTGGTGAAAATTGGGTCGAGCGAGTCATCTCGCGTTCGCGGAGACTTTTTCGGAGAGATGGCTTTGCTTTATGGGATTTCTCGAACGGAAACGTGCGTAGCTGTCACAGTTACGGAGTTGTTTCGTTTAGATCATGAACCGTACGAACGTTTGCTGCTTGATTTTCCAGAGTATCGGTCTCGCAACAAACTTGCATGGGTTACGTTCTCGTCAAGTTCCGCTCTAACATCAAACGATCACCTGAATCCATCAACATCAGATTCAGAAATTATTGCGGAGCGCATTGACGCACAAGTTCCACAATCGTATATCTTTCGTTCCACGATGGAAATGCTCTCAAGACTAAGTAAGGTCAAACCACAGGAAGCTAAGGAGCTTTTTCTCAAAAGTCGGGATGCAGCACGAAGGCAGCTGAAGCGAGCATTGGCTGTTGACACCTCACGTACAGAGTTCGTTGAAGATGCGGTACATAGTTTTCGATCACGAAGTCCATCACCCACATCAGTAGAAGTGAAAAGTGAGAAATGCACAGGTAACAATGAGCACGTAGAGCTCATTGGAGAACTGCTTCCTGAACCTGATCGGAAGAAAAAAGGCAAGACAAAAATGCCAAAGCGAGGTTCGCTCACTCTTTGGCGTCAAGATAGTTCGATATTACCGAAACTTCGTCGTTGGAGCTCAAGTGTTGTCTAAACCAAAACGATATCATCACTTTGTGCGAATTGTACAATGTTGAACTTGAAAGGCGAAAAGATAAAATCTAAAATGAATGATAAGAAGAATGAACGCTTGCTTACTAACACCGATGACAGTCTTTTTGGGAATCAAACAGATGGTGGAAATGCATAGCGCATAAAACTATGTACTCGCAGCGTGGTTAAATGTAGTTGAAGTTGCCTACTGACCTTTATGCTTAAAGCTTTTTAGTGTTTGTCCATCATCTGGGTAGCTCCGATTCACTTGACAATCAATAGAGCACCATTTATTTTGAACAAATACAAGGGTGACACCTTCACTACGAAAGAGGAAATTGGAAGCTACTCCTGCCCGCTCTGGTCGGTGAAAGGCAGGAGCAAAGGCTCAAGTGTTATTGTGGATGAAACTACTTCATTAGAGTCGACAGAGCTTTCATCAAAACGAGGACATTTAATATAAGCCCGTTCTACTTTCTGCTAGAGCACTTCGATACAAGGTAAGAGGTCTATCAGTTGATCTACATACACAACAATTCGACTGAACGTTCTTATGGAACAGCGCGCTACTACCAAGGCCACATCTTGATCACATTCCAACCAGATTCGACTGACATCAAACGTGAATCATCGCTGATGTTCATACGGACTCAGTGAGATTGAGCGACACCATGCGCGTTTCCCTCGTTTTCGTTCACTCTGTGGCTTGCAGAGTGTGAGAACGATTGCGAGATCGGGTCACGGTTTCCTCCTTTATGTATCACCTCCAGTTGGTCCATGTGTATCGCCAACACCCAATGTGGTCGAGCATAATGGATCTCCTGCTGGTTTTGCGTATTTCAACAGTGCCTAGAACTTCTTGTTGATAGAGACGATATCATGCGCAGCCCAGCCTTCCCGCTCAGTGTAAAAGTGGATTACCTTAATAGGGATGCAGTTGAATTCCTAGGATAGCATTTGTGCTGATTCAGAAGCAGTCTATCTCATCTACTGCAGCTGGACATGTTGTGCTCTTGTCTTCTCCAAACTATCCTACCACTAGATCTCATCCAAGGCCCCGTTACATGGTTGGATTGTAGATAAATTCACCACCAGAAATCCGATGCGAGTGAGATTTATTTGCAGATAATGCCAGTCGCGTCGTTATATGGTTTCGCCTCACCTGATCGTTGATTTCTAACAAGCTCGGAATCGGGAATCCGATTCTTCGCAACGTCAGAGTGTCGGACGTTATCTTTCGTAGAAAGATCACCTCGCAACGATATTTGCATCTGACTTTGGTCTCGCATTTACAAGTCTGCTTTACTCTTGACACGATGTCAACTGGAGCCCCTGCGTCTTCGAATCAAGATCGTGTCCCTCGTGGCACCGAGTCAAACACCCCACCTCCTGCACGCAGTCGACCCAAGAAACAGAAACTCAAGAAAGATGGCACTCCGTGCAAACCCCGCAAAGGGTGGGGGCCCTACGGTTCCGTGCCAAATGAACGCTCCGTTGCATTTAACCTGCAGTTGGATGTCCAAAACTTGCAACAGGAAGTGGGAAACCTCTTGTCTCTACGTGATATCCTCCAAACGAAAGCTTTGGTACAACGTCACACACCGGAAGGGTCTTTGACAAGACTTGTGAACGAGTACTTGTACGTCTTCCGTAAGGGAGTTGTTCCTCAAGCACCGGGAGGTGAGAGAATCGTGGAACATCGAGATCAACTTGCATTCATGCATAGTATCATGGATCCAGATGTGGACTTGGGACCCGGACTCCCTCGAGGTCCTGATGTTATCATGGACCAAATGACCAACTACACGAACTTTTTACGGTTCATCTCTTTGACGGGAGTCGTCGATAGTATCGTCGTGACAGACGATTCCGTCGCAGTCTCAGATGTGGCCTTGTTCACGTTTCAAATTACTCGTAGCACCATCGAGATGATCTTCCCTCATATCATTGGTCACGAGTGGCTAGTGGCTCAACTTGTAGGTCGGGAAGTGGAGGCACCAGCTCGATCCATTTTCCACTTCAATGCATCTGGCAAATGCTACAGATACGATGTGGAAATGGACTTTGTAGGGGCATTCATGAGTGTTGTGAAAAACCCTCGAGTCGTTGATATGCTCCTTGGAAAAGCACTAATCTCATACAATGGTATGATTGGATTCACAACTGAAGAATTTGATTCAGAAGAAGAGAAAGCGCCTGCTCCACTTCGAAGTAATATTCCTCCCACACATAGAGGACACATAACGGGAGGTAGATCTGGGAAACTTGCACAAACTACTTCGTCCTCCAGTTCTGCCGAGTTTTGTCGGAAAATTGTGGAAGACTATTTCACGGCTTTTGCGAATGGCTACGAAGAAGACACCACGACACCTTCAGGAATATTACAACGCAATCTTTTCCTGTATCGTTTCGGTACTCAGAAAGAAGCTGGTGCAGTGGCAGCAGTCAAACAAGTGAATGATCGATGGCGTGTACTGGGCGAATGCTTCGAGTTGCTGACATTTCAGCAGAAAGGAGCGACTCATACAGAAAATGACGACAATAGTAGTTCATGCTTGGTTATAGCGAACGCAACGTATATTTTTCGCATCACTTTCTACAGCATCCAAGTTGTATTCCCGCATCTACTTTCCGACGATGTACTTCTCGACGCTCTTGTTGAAAAAGTGATCATGGTGCCATCCCAGCTCTTCTTTTCGATTGACAAAGCAACGGGCTACATTTCCCGAATTACTGAGCGAATGGACTTTGCAGTGGCTATGAGTGACCTTCTCGGCGACCAGCGGGATCTCTCACGTGTGATCTCGCAGGCAAAGCTGACTTCAGAAGGTGTCGATGTTGATCTGCTCACTCAACCGGCTTCCGATCCCACCGTTCGTTTCCAGGATCAAATACCGAGAGATAGCTCTGAGAGGCGCCGAAATGATGCAAACACGACTAGTAGCTCTCGTACGATGAATATCGCAGACATTTTAGACTAAGCCAGAGCAAAATGCGTGATTGTGCAGATGGGGTAGTTGTGACTGCGTCACCTTCTGTTAACCTTTAATTGATTAAGTCAAAAGCGTTTTTGAACTCGTTCGCCGTTGTAGAAGCAGGCTCGATCCTATTTGCAGTACCTTCGTCGATTTCGCCATTTGATGATCGGTTGGCTGTGATAATTCAGCTACCATCGCTTCCATGTTTTCCACACTGTCACTATGGTGCTCGTGTTGACTCTTCTCCCGTGGTGTCGGTGGAGAACTATGAAAACTGCGTACAATGTCATCCACTGATTCATGGCGTGCAGTGTTAATGCCCAACACTGCCTTCAGCTGTCTACGAGCTCCGTCTCGGCTTTTCAAGTACAAATCCTTCGCTTCCAACGGATCGACCCTGTGAAGTCTAGACAATAACTCCATAGCAGCGCGATAGATATATGAATGCGGTAGTTGTGCGTCGATCCGTCCAGCATTGGCGGCGATGGCCTCCTTGCTCAAAAGTGCTGGTATGTTATTTGCTGAACTCTGTGGTTCGAAGGCAGGTTGGCCTCCAGAATTGCCGTACTCGCGAAAGCAACGCAAAGCCTCCTCTATGATAGATTGGTCTCGAGCTGAGCCAGTCGAAAGAGTAGTCCAGGATAGCTTGTTGCGAGCGCGATACTCTGGAAATTCCAGCAGTAGTCGTTCGTACGGTTCATGGTCTAAACGGTACAATTCCGTCACTGTGACAGACACACAAGTCTCTAATCGAGAAATACCGTATAGTAGAGCTAACTCTCCGAAAAAATCGCCACGTTCACGTATCAATTCGCTCGATCCCATCCTGACAACAACACGCCCCTGGGCAATAAAGTACATGCTGCGGTCCATGTCACCAATCACAAAGACTTCCTCGTTTTCCGAGCAAACTACATAGTGTAGACGAACAAGTAAAGCACGCAAGAATTGATCGTCCAGCTCTCGAAACGCTCTCACCTGAACTGCAAAACTTCGCAGTGTGGCCAAAACGACATCTTCGTACAGAGATCGTGAAACTTGTGCCACAGCGGCAAACTCAGCTTCTCCCTTGCGACGAGCCCACAGACGCGCATAGTACACTTTGATCTGTTTTTTTATCCCCTTGGGTACCTCATTCTGCACCAAGTAGTGCTGAAGCTCTCCTAATGTTTGTTCAAACGCAGCCTCACGCTTGGCACGCGCATCTAGCAGTTCTCCTTGTGCGCCGACTAGCGCACCATAGATGTAAATACTCCACAGTGTGATCGCAATTTCTACCACCAACTCGATTGGATTCATTGAGACAATGTCACCGTAGAAAAGTGTCGAAATACATTCCATTGAAAAGAGAAGTGATCGTAGATACTTACGAAAGAGAGACACAGATTCTAACGAAAAAGTCGTGGCCACCTCACTGAGCATCCGTTCTCCTTCTTCTGTGTCTGTAGTCTCGCCGGAGATATATGTTAGCATCCCGGATGTTGCTAGCCAAGATGTCCCGTAGTGTTGTAGCCCCAGGTCACTAGTGATAAACCATATACAAGCTAGCAAGTGGCCCATTGTAAGGTAGGACGACAGGCCCCTCATGAAATATAGGAATGCCTCGTTGACGTTTACTTTCCGATCATAGATCAGAAATTGGAAAAGCTGCTCCGATAGAGGTTCAATACGACTTGCAAAAAACACACGATTTAACCGCAAGATCCATCGAGACGTCCACCAGGAAACACGAGCTGCATCTTCAATGGACGGTTCGTACGCGCGCGGCACTCGTACATCACTTGAGAGCAATAGAACTTCGAGTGGGAGCATTGCGAAGATATCACTTCGTAATGCTGGGTTTGATGCAAGAGCATGTCGAATCCCAGAGTGCCTAGAGTTTGCTACTACTGTAGCACGTCCTTCTTGTGTCACACTGCTATTCCAAAGCTTGTAGCCCACGTCGAATAAACACAACACATCCATAAGGACCTCGAATCCGGACCAACCGCGCAGTGCATCATCGGACAACCCGGTAAGGTCATACGAAAAACACACTTTAAAAGGTGTGATAACCGAGTGGTATATTGCTACCAGCAACACGAGGATGTCCCAGGCTTTTCCCAATTGCTGGATCAACTTAATGAATTCTTTTGTCTTGATTTCCGTCTTGGCCATATGAAGAGCTTGCTGGGTCGCAAGTCTTAGCCTTGACCCTGCCGTTGTCAATTGAGTATTCTTGTTACCGATCACATTCTCAAGTGTTGAAGGGTTAGCAGTATTCAGGTGACGACTACGGATAGCAAAGGATGTTGAGGTTTGCTGCTCTGGTAGAACTGTGGCTTGATTTCGATCCTTCCAAGAGCGGTACCGATGAAATAGTCGTAGTTGCGCGGAATACTGTGGGCGTTCGCAGCGCTGGAGAATCTCAAAATCGATGCCTGTCTGCGTGCTGTTTGGTGGGAAGTGACCGATGTCATCTAGGTGCAATCTATCAAAGAAGTCGCATCCGAACTGCGGCAAGGAATGACAACGCATCATACGCATGATCCTGGTAGACTGTTCAGATTGTGGAGAGCCCTTAAGTTTCTCGACTTGTGCTTGAGATCCTGGTGCGGCGGTGGAAAATCTGCGACTACGTAGTCCACTACCACCTTCTTTAGAGAATAAAGAACTAAGTCTTGGGGCTGCTGCTACAGCTAGCAACTTCCACTTTTTTGCAGTTTTTGGTCCACTTCCTCGCCTTGTTAAAGCTGCCATGACACGATCATGAATGCTATGCTTGTGGTTTACATATTCATCGTAGTGAAGCGAACGCATTCGATAAAGTTTATTCCTTGATGGCTGAATCTTGACTTGTAGTCGTTGATCAGTAGAACCAGCTGATCCGGTGAACATTGTGTCATTTGGGGCAAGCTCATCTAACAATTTCCTCACAGCGTATTGGGCTACTACCAGAAGCTTGAAACGAGCCCAGCACTCGTTCTCGATACCACGAATATGCTCGTCAGACAAACAATCGCGCACATACTTGTTAACCGGGCTGGTATCGATCATAAACTGCATCAAGCGAATATCCAATGTGTTGCTGCTGTTGCCACGAGCAATGGGCGCGACAGCGTCGCCTATCATACTGCGGTAAACCCCAGATACCCCGCTTGAGTTACCTTTACTCCTGTTCTTAGAGGTGCTACTACGAAAACTTCGCCCTGATATCATTGAAGATGTTCGTCGCTGTATGTGCAATGACTTAATGGCGGAGTGATATTTCTTGGTGCACTTGTCCGTCTTCGCCTGGAGATATTTTGTTTTCTTCTCTAGAATCTGCATTTCAGATGCCACCGAGGATCGTCTCGTGTCCACAGATGATAATGACGAACTATGTCTTAGCGGGGCGAAATGAGAAAACGACGCAATTCCCACGTCGCTGCCCTCTTTGTGATTCAATAAAACAGCAGATAGCTTCGTTCTTGCTTTCGCGGTTCCTCTAGCTGCTGCTGCCGTCGAGTGCAAGGTGTGACGGGAAGATAACAAGCGCTTGGATTTACTGGCCACTCGCAAGCTTGCCCGTTGGTAGCGAAGAAGACGGCAGGAAACCCAATCCAAAATGGCGTGCTGCGCGTGCTTTTGTACTTGAACATCAGACAGGTCGCCATTGGATGACCACAGCTCGAGCCAATCATGCTTTGTAATAAACAAAACTTCACAAGCTGTCGTTGCCCGCACTGTTGCGAGTCTTCGTTGTCCAGACAAAAAGAATGCAACTTCGCCAAATAGTGCCCCCTCCATTAGAATAGCCACACTTGTCACCGAGTTGGTCCAGAAGGCGGCAGCTAGCCCTCTACGAAGAGTACACAGACGGCTTCCAAACGTTCCCTCGACTAAAATGTTGTCACCTGGAATGAAAAGTTCTGAATGAAGTCGCAACGCTAGATTGTTGACCTGTGACGACGTAAGAAAACGGCTGATGGGGATTAGTGAGATGGAGTGACCATATATCTCGAGCATGAGCTTCAACCGTAGGTTCGCTGATAAATCATGGACTGCACTGTGTAAATCAGTGCCTTTTGTATGCTCAAATTGTTCACGAAAGAAAAATCCGACCCGCTTGCGCAGTCCATCAGTTAGCTCATGCTCCTTTGCGAACCCATCGAAACTCGCCATTCGGCTTTTATACTGCTTTGCTTCTTTGCCCAGTTCGAGAATGAGCTCTGAAATCTCGCCCACAATGTGACCAATGATGAAAGTACAACACAAGCATGTAAAACTTGTCCAAATTGTTCCCGCTATGTCACGGGGAACACTCTCCCGGGAACCAACAAGCAACAGTGTCGTAATAGCCCAGTAAAAGGACTTGGCATACAACATCACCACAGAGTGATGATATTGATGAAGCATATGATCATGCTCCATCCAACAGCGCTCAACGTGTTCACATTCGTGCTCAGAAATCCAAAAGAAAATGCAGCCCGCGTAGTGCGCTACGAGTACCAAAATGATCATAAGTTTTATGGGACTGAGGTAGGCTGAAACGTTGTGAGACGCGAAGTGCTGTTGGATCAGAACGATGACATCATCCAGATACGTCCATAAATTGATACTACGAACAAGGCGCGGTAATCTGCACAAACTGGCAATTAATGACCCGCTTGCAAATGGCGCGTAGATAGGCAAGGAAGCTAAAACATCCCATTTAAATGTTGAACTTTGACGATACTGCTTGTCAATCTCTTTCCGTTCTACCAGATTTTCGATACCAACTTCATGGCATCCAAAATAATATAGTCGAAGGTAAATGTCCATTGCAAAGCATGCATCACAACACAGGTCTGCGATCCAAACTGCAGTATCCGTTCCACTTGAAAAGTGCAGATGGGAGTGGAAACAGATGCGGAATATGACGAATATAGTGTTGTATGCGTTCCAGTAAGTAATAATACCATTCCAGATACTTGTGAGCATTTCACGCGTTGCGTTGACGTCACGCACTATTTTGATTTCATTCCCTCCACCGGATGTAGTCATTACTGATGGATCACCCTGGTAAAATAGAGTCGATGTCGACATCATGTGCGGCTGAAGCTTGAGCTTCTCGAGGTTGTGTACAATGCGTCGCATATTTTTTTGCTGCTCGATCCAGAGTGTTTGCGCTTCTTCCTTCATATCGTTTAAGTCTTCGTTAAACTTGCGCTGAATAATGTCAAACTGTTCGCGGGTCATGACTGAAGCGTGGACCAGAGAGGCTGCTGTGAGAGTCGCGGGATGTGCGCGCCTCAACAAGAATGCCATGACGCCATAGCTATCACCTTCGTGAAGGGCTCGAATTGGCACCTTACGAGAACGAAAGAACACATTCACTTTACTGCCATGTAGCAGAACAAAGAACTCACGGCAAATATCTCCTTCCAGGCAGATGGAGTCGCCATTCTGGTACATACGATGACGAAATTTACCAGTCACTTCTTTAAGGAACTCGATACTAGCAGAGTCAAAAAGTGCCACACGTTTTACAGCCTCAGAATGCAGTAACGACGAAATCTCGTAGCACAGTTGATCTGGTAAATGAGATAGTAATTGTGATTCGTACGCCTGCTTGCGTCCAGTAAATTCGTGGTGATAAAATCGACGAATCTCAGCACTGAGCTTTTCCGAGATGTCCATTCGTTCTAAAATACTATTCAACGTGTTGAGTTTTTCCATATGATGGTGATGCGGTGCCATCGCATTTGAAATTGTACTGGACATTGCTCCCACGACACCAAAGTTAATGATTCCACCGACAAAAATCCACAATGCTGCAAATAGACTCTCAGCAGTGGAATAAGCCACAATGTCACCATACCCTACGGCAGTCAGCGTCACTATTGCCCAGTATACGGAACGCATATACGCGAACGAGGCCTGATATATCGAAGCTGGGTTTTCTGTTGGGAAAACATCACCGATATGAGCGTAGCAGTCAAATGCGACCCACGAGCAGTTATCGAAGAGTGTCGAATGTTGAAGACACTCTGGCCGCGACAATTGTCCTAAAATGGTTATATCCGAATGGCCAGCAATTGCAACCTCTGAGACCCAGGCCATTTCAAACCACACGCACCCAACCGCGTGAAGCATGAAGGTGACACCAAGTAGTAAGGAAACAACAAGGTGGGCCTTAGAGCTCACACTGTAGTAGTCGCAAACATTCCACAGCAATCCAGGGATCTCACGCAGTCGTAAAAGTCGAAGCATCCGAAATATCCAAGAGTACCGCTGGCCTGAGGTTACAGGTAAAGACTCCAAAATAATTCCCATTGGCAGCCACGCAAGCAAATCGAGGTAGAATCCATTAGCTTTGTATGCCGCGAAGATTAGGTCGGGATCGTCAACTGTTAGCATTACGACAGGATCCAATTGCGCTAAAACGCGTGAGCGCAAAATAAGATCCATACCAAAAAGCACTTCAATCAGCAATGTGAGAGAATATCTCAAACCAAACACAGACTCGTCTACGAACATGTGCTGCACCTCTCTCTTCGAGATGAAAACGGAATAGTACGGAACCTCGAACGCAATATAAATGATAGATAGCAAGCGTACCCCATCCCAACGAACACGAAAAACAGAACCTGGATATCTCCAGCTAATACCACGTCTCGTATTATGTGAATTGGCGTCATGGGCTGTAATCTTGTGCGGAGTTCCACCAAAAGAATTTCTTCCGCTGTTAGCTCTGTTTCGCATTCCCAATAGCTTCTTCGTTTTCCGAAGTTGTGTGGTGTGCTTTTCAAGTGTTTCCCTCATGCGAGTGCGCACATCAACCTCATTCTCCCTGAAAAATTCGGACATAGCATCGTCAAACTTGTTTTTGGCCAACACGTAAAGTTCACAGAAGGTTTTGGCGATAGCCTTCTCCTCAAATGTCTCTGGGAAGAGAAGGCATGTATCCGCGAAAAAATCTCCAGTTTGACACTCTTTGGGATTAGAACCGTCGAAAGCCGAAAGCATCACACTACCGCGGATCACGAAAAACATTTCAGCGTTAAACTTGGGCTCAATTATCTGATCAGTCGGTGAATACACTCTTCGGGCGAGAGCTGCGGCAAGTAGATTTATAAATTCGACACTTTCTTTTACGAGAAAACATACCTGTTTGATCCGACTCGCTTTCAGTGTCGAGACAACCTTGGATTGCAGATGTTTTGGCATAATATGCAATGCTTCTTCACTGTCGAGGCTGTGATGTGTGTTCCATGAGTAGGTAAAATATGCAATTACTTGCCGCCGCACAGCACGGGGGATATTTTGTGAACGCATATACTCTCTCGCATTATCCACGTGCGTCGAGAAGGCTGCATAGCGCGCATTTCTAAACCGAAAAATGAAAAGAAACGTTGCCAGCAATGAGGACCCGAATAGCGCTCCCATTAGCGTCACAATGATTGTGTAAATTGTCTCGGCATCCGATACAGGAGTCACATCATCGTAACCCAGTAAAACAATAGTTCTTGATGCCCAGTACAATGTACGAGCATATTTACGCGCTACAGACGCCCCAAAAAGACGGTCCCGAACGACCCAGCTTGTTTCAACATTCTCATCGCAGTTTTCAAGAGAAACACCGCATTGTGCATGACCAAGTAACATGTATCCACAGGCGGCATAATGACATAATCCAGTGCAGAGACCAATATTCCGCACGAGACTGTTGATTCCCGTCGAGGATAAATGCTGCATCCAGGTCCGATCCGAGTAAATGTTGGTGAATCGCTCTAGACAGCGTCGTAGTCTGTACAATCGACAGATCTTGGTAATTCGCACTACATGTAGTGCGTTGTACGCCCCCGACGTATAGAGAATAAGTTCAACTGGCACCACTGCGATCACTTCCAACAACAACTTCATCTTCTTAGACCTTACAATATGTAAATAGTCCGTAACATTCCCTTTTAGTGATGCCGATCGTCCAATCGATGCCAACGTCCACTTGGTCTTCCCACGTTTTAAATTATTAAACGATGATACCCTGACTAACACCCTCGGGGGTTGGCGCATACTTTCATGTTGAGAGGCCGTTCTACCCAAATCAAAACTCACGAATCTCGGTCCGAAAATGGTTTTCTGACGTTGGTAGAACCGACAAAACTCAACCAACCCAATGAGATCTGCGACTGCATCCATTGCAGTGAAAACACTGAGTTCCTTTGTCCAAAGGTAGGGTTCTACCTCTGGGTGAGAGGGGCTGTAGTAGAAAGCTATCCGAAACGGCACTGTTACCAAGACGTAAAGTAGAGCGTAGAGACTCACACAAGAGCGAATGGTCTGTCGGGTAGTCCACGGTAGTTTCCTGTACGCTCGCCCTACCGGTTCCACTGTGCGACGGTAGAACGTTCTCCATCCTGACGACTGCTGCAATGCCTTGTGTCTGTATGTGGGCGACGGAGAGTTGAGACTGGGAGGTCCATTGGCCAGCAGCGTCGAATTGTTGGGCCCTTCGCCTGCCGCGTACACCTTCATGCTCCTGCGGGCGCTTCCACTCTGGCGGGGGTTTCGGGACATTTATAGGGACGATAACACATACTCGTTTCCAGTGGACAGAGCGTCAATCGACCAACCGACACCTGAAAATCCCAAAAGACCCATCCATGTTTTTGTGATATTGTAGAAAACGTACATAAATTCAGGTTTGTGTAGGGTTTTCATGTTGTTGCCTCAATTTGTTTCTGAAAATGCACTCGAACAGCTCGAAATCACGTACATTCAATAGAGTTTTTCACCATTTTCACGTTTTGCCGTCAGTCTTCACACTTCGCAGCAAATGCTTGCGCGCACCTTCCCGACATTTGAGAATCAAATCGTTCGCCTCGAGGCGATGCAGCGATTGCATGTTTGCCAGCATTTTCATACTGGACTTGAGCACGAATGAGAATTGCAATCGTGAATCTACATTTTCCGCTGTGGTAGCCACCACTTTGGCAATACTTGGTCTAGACGCGAGGGTTCTGTGTAGTCGCTGAGGGATCTGAGACCCAGCTCGATTCGGATCGCTAATTGTTGTCCATGCCAACTTGTTGCGAGCACGATATTCTGGAAATTCTAGCAGCAGGCGTTCATACGGCTCATAGTCCAACCGATACAAGTCCGCCACAGTTAGAGCAACACACGTCTCGAGTCGCGAAATTCCGTACAGCAATGTCAACTCGCCGAAATACTCCCCACGCTCACGAACAATTTCGGATGCTTCTGTCTTTACCAAAACGCGACCTTGGGCGATGAAATACATGCTCCGATCAACATCGCCCTTCATAACCACTTCTTCGCCCACATCGCACACGACGTAGTGTAGACAAACGAGTAATGCACGCAGGAAATGTTCTTCTAATCCTCGGAACCCTTGAACTTGCGCGACGAAATTGTGGAGTGTGGTTGAGACCACCTCTTCATATAACACTCGAGAAATCGTTTTCACCGAAGAGAAATCACCCTCGCCACGACTTCGACGCCACAAACGTGCATAGTACCCTTTAATCTGTCTCTTGAGCGTTTTTGGGACTCCATTTTGCACAACATAGTGATGCAGCTCTCCCAAACGCTGCTCAAACATCGCTTCACGCCTTGCTCGTGCTTCTAACAATTCAGCTTGGGCGCCAACCAACGCACCGTAGATGTAAATACTCCAGAATGTAATCGCAATCTCCACTACTAGCTCCAACGGATTCATGGACAAGATATCACCGTAGAATAGTGTTGAGATGCATTCCATCGAGAACAGCAGCGACCGAAGATACTTTCGAAAAAGAGACACGTCCTCCAAGCTAAACGTACTTGTAGTCTGGCTTAGCATCCGACTTGTGTGCTCCACAACTGTTGATCCATCAGAAATATATGTCAGCATACCTGAAGTTGAAAGCCAAGATGTTCCATATTGGTGGAATCCCGTCTCGCTGGTGATAAACCAAATACACGCCAAGAGATGACCAGTTGCAAGGTACGATGACAAATCTCTCATAAAATAAAGCGTTTCTTCGCTCATGTGCATCTTGAGGTCATGAATGATGTACTGGAAAAGCTGTTCTGAAAGTGGCCTAATTCGATGAATGAGGAAAATGCGATTCATTCGCAATAGCAAACGAGTTGTCCACCACGATGCATCAATGGATGAACTTGACGATTGTGAAATCGGTACTCGCACGTTGGTTAATGTAAGGAGAAGTTCAAATGGGAGCATAGCGAACGCATACGTACGCAGCTCCGAATTGACTGTAAGCGCATGACGAAGGCCAATTTTTGATGGATTTGCGGCTGAGAACACATTCGGTTGAGTCGTCGAAGCATGGTGTAGCTGATAGACCACGTCAATCAGGCATAGCGCGTCCAAGAAAATCTCAAAAGTAGACCATTTTTGTAGTGCTTCCACGCGTAACTCGACAAGTGCAGGTGAAAAGCTGATTTTAAATGGAGTGACGATCAAATGGTAGATGGCAATCATGAGTATAATAAGGTCCCAAATCTTGCCCAGTTCCTTGACTCGTTGAATAAATATCTTCGACTGGAGATCAGTAGTGGCGGAAAAGAGTGACCGCTGCGTTGGAAGTCGTAATCTTGACCCCATTGCTGCAACACGAGGGCGACCACTGCGAAAACTTGGAATTTGCGTGTCTCCGGTAAGAGAGAGAGCATGCTTTCTTGGCTTTCTGGGACCAGCAGGTATTGATGCGGTTGGATGATCAGGCATAACCGATCCTTGAATACTAGATCTCCATTGTCGATAGCGGTGATACCAGTGCAATTGTGTAGCATACTGCGGTTGTTGACAACGTTGCAAAGTTTCAAAATCAATACCTATAGGCGCTTTCTTCGACATTCCTGACACTTGGTTGTGCTTTGTAGTGCCGAAAAATTCGTCCTCGATTGCTGGTAGTGAGCAGCAACGCGTCAATAGTGGCTGAAGTCGAGCATGATGCATATCCACAGATAACCGCCGTTTTCTCTTCATTGGGGGTCTACCTCCCGGAAATACTAATGGAGATCGCACATTTAATGTTTTGTCGTTTGAAATCGGTTTTGTCGTTTTTGGGGCTGACCTGTCGAGCGTTTTGGCACTTTGCATGCGACGAAAGCTCGTACCCATCCATGATTTCAATTGTCGTTTACCCTTTGGTCCAGTCACGGTTTTGTTTTGGGATCGGCGAATAATCAGGCTAGTCTCTGGGGGGACTAGTACGTTAAGCAACTTGGTGACTTTATGCTGCGCTTCTGCCAGAAGTCTAAATCGTGTCCAACATTCTTCTTCCATTGAACGAAGAGTTGGTATGTCCATAGTACTACACACGTGCTTGTTCAGTGGATTGAGATCCACAATGAATTGGAGTAACCGAATATCTGCTGCTGTATCATCATTTGCCTTATTGATCGCTATCGAGGCATCGACGTTTCCGCTGTTCCATCGGCTACCATTTGACGTGGCACGATCTCTGCTCTGTGATACACTCCTTAGTGAAGTTCGCAGTGAGCTTCGCACCGCGTCAAGTAACGATGACCTATGCGCTTGAATCGTTGCTATCGCTTGGTTGTATTTCTCAGCACATTCGTCGCTCTTTGTCAATAGATATTCTGCTTTTCTTTCAAGTAGTTGCACCTCAGGGGATACAAATAATCTACAAACTTCTGCTTGTGACAGCCTGCGCGGTATGGCAGTCCCATTCACAATTTTTCCCTTTGACTTTGTGTCGCGTTTTGCTGTGAACACATTTTCCGATTGTGGTGATGAAGACATGAAATGTTTTGCTCGATTGGCAGCGCGAAGACTGGCATTTTGATAACGTTGAAGTCTACTGCTTACCCAACCGAGGATTGCGTGAAGAGCATGCTTTTGGATATGGATGTCTAATGCATTCCCACTGCTCGTCCAGAGTTCTTGCCAATCATGTTTGGAAACGTATAATACTTCGCAAAATGTAGTCGCTCGTACAGTTGCAAGCCGTCGTTGACTTGGAATGAAGAAAGCGATTTCACCAAAGAATGCACCTTCCATGAGTATTGCCACAGCGGTGACGGCATGCGTCCAATATGCTGCAGCCATACCTTTCCGCAATGTACACAAACGGTTTCCATAAGTCCCTTCCACTAGAATATTATCGCCAGGAATGAAGAGTTCAGGCTTTAATCGCAACACAAGATTGTTCACTTGCGATGTTGTAAGGAATCGGCAAATTGGTAGGTTCGCAATTGAGTGGCCGTATATCTCAAGCATCAATTTCAACCGAAGGTTGGCTGACAAATCGTGGACTGTGCTAAACAAATCACTACCTTTAGTGTGTTCAAACTGCACTCGGAAGAAATACGTGATTCGTTCACGTAGTGGTGCAGGTAGATCATGCGTTTTCGCAAAACCCTCAAAACTTGCGATCCGACTCTTATACTGCTTTGTTTCTTTGCCAAGTTCGAGGATGAGCTCTGAAATTTCGCCCACGATGTGTCCGATAATGAAAGTGCAGCATAAACACGTAAAACCTGTCCACAAAGTACCCGCTGTGTCACGAGGGACACTTTCACGTGAGCCTACAAGAAGTAGCGTCGTAGTAGCCCAATAAAATGATTTGGCATAGAGAATTGGCACCGAGTCGTGATACTGTTGAAGCATATGATCATGTGCCATCCAACACCGCTCGATATGCTCGCATTCGTGCTCCGAAATCAAAAAGAAAATGCAGCCTACGTAATGGGCTACGAGTACTAAGACGATCATAAGTTTTAGAGGACTGAGGTAGGCTGAAACGTTGTGAGACGCGAAATACTGTTGAATCATAACAATGGCGCCATCTAAATTACCCCAGAGATCCACACAGCGTACCAATCGCGGCAGTCGGCACAACGAAGTGCCTAACGATCCACTAGTGAACGATGTGTAAATTGGCAAGGACGCAAAAAGGTCCCACTTGAAACCTGAGCTACGATAGTATTGCATGTCCATTTCCTTTCTGTTCAACAGATTCTCGATCCCCACCTCGGAGCATCCGAAGTAATACATTCGTAGGTAAATATCAACTGCAAAAGACATATCACAGCTTAGATCTGCCATCCAAATAATCGTGTGAATGTTACTGGAGTAGTGAAAGTGCGAGTTGAAGCAAACTCGAAATATGACGAAGAATGCATTGTATATGTTCCAACACGTGATAAATACACTCCAGGTGTTCGAGAACACGTTCCTTACCGAGTGAATTCCACAAACAGCTCCTCTATCCCGTTTAGAAACAAGTGCGCTTTCTCGTTGATAGAAGAGGGTCGCAGTGTGCATGGAATGAGGCTGTAACTTGAGCTTCTCAAGATTGGACACAATTCGTCCAAGCACATTCTGTTCATGGATCCATAGCGCTTCGGCTTGTGACGTCATATTATTAACATCTCCAGAAAATTTGCGCTGGAAAGCATCAAATTGATCACGAGTCATTACCGACGCATGGACGTGTGAAGCGGCCATGAGTGTTGCAGGATAAGGTCTTTTCAACAGAAATTCGCTAACACCGTAGCAATCTCCGTTACCCAGAGCGCGTATCGGTACTTTGCGAAGCCGGAAAAATACGTTGACCTTACTGTTTTGTAAAAACACGAAGAAATCCCTGCATACATCTCCTTCTAGACAAATTGTCTCGCCATTTTGGTAACTCCGGTGTCGGAATTTCCCAGTCACCTCCTTTAAAAATTCGATGCTCGCAGAGTCAAATAGTGGGATACTTTTTACGGCTTCTGAGTGCAGTAGAGACGAGATTTTGTAGCATAATTGATCAGGTAAATGTGACAATAGCTGTGATTCGTACTCTTGCTTTCGGCCAGTAAATTGGTGGTGATAGAAACGACGAATATCGGTGCTGAGCTTATCGGAAATCTCCATCCGCTCTAAAACAGTGTTTAGAGTATTGATCTGTTCAATGTGATGATGATGAGGTGCCATCGCATTCGAAATGGTACTTGACATTGCACCCACAACACCAAAGTTGATAATGCCGCCGATAAAAATCCAAAATGCGGCAAAGTAACTTTCTGCTGTCGAGAAAGCAACAATATCACCATAACCCACTGCTGTGAGCGTAACAACAGCCCAGTACAAAGAGCGTAAATAGGCAAACGAAGCTTGATACATTGAATCTGGATTCTCAGCAGGAAATTTTACACCGATATGTGAGTAGCAATCAAAAATTACCCACGAACAATTATGGAACTGAGAAGCTTGTTGGAGACATTCGGAGCGAGTTAGAGCAGACATGGCCTCCCCGTCCCCGAGAAGAGAAATATGACCTTGAGTGGTGAATGCCATTTCAAACCATGCGCAGCCGACCATGTGTAGTAGAAGGGTAACCCAAAGTACCAGAAAAATGACCATGTGGATCTTAGAGCTAATGCCATAAAAATCAGCAAGACTTTTTAGCAAAGTTGGGGTCAGGCGCAGACGTAGTAAACGAAGCAGGCGGAAAATAGCAGAATACCCTTGGATAGTACCGACTGGAAGTGTATCTAGGACAAGCCCCACAGGCATCCACGCCAATAAGTCGATATAAAATCCATTAGCGCGATAAGCCTCGAAAATCAGGTTTGGCTGGACAACATTCAGCATCACGTTCGGATCCAAATACGCAAAATATCGCGAGCGGAGAACGAGGTCAATTCCAAAAAATATCTCGATTAGCAGCGTCAAAATGTAGCGTAGACCAATGTCATGCTGGACTGCGAATGTGTCTGTTTCATCGCCCATTGAGATGAAGACAGCAAAATAGGGAACCTCAAACGCAACGAAAATGATCGCTACTAGACGTAATGTGTCCCATATCGCACCGAAGTGCGAGCCGGGAAGACGCCAATCCATATCAAGTCGGAAATCAAGCTTCTCTATTCCCACTACGCTGCGGGAGGTTCCGGTTATGGAGTTTTTCCTGCTGTTACTTTGGCGATCGCCTTCTAATCCCAACATCTTCTGCATCTTCTGAAGCTGCATCGTGTATTTATCGAGTGTATCAATCATCCGTAAGCGCACCGTTGTCGCGCTTCCACGATAAAATTCCGCAAGAGCCCCATCAAACTTGCTTTTAGCGAGAACATAAAGCTCACAAAACGTTTTGGCGATCGCTTGCTGTTCATATTGCTCCGGGTAAATCAAACAACTATCTGCAAAAAAGTCCCCTGCCACAACTTCTTTCGATTTTGAACCTTTGAATGTCGAAAGCACCACGTTGCCCCGTATCACGAAGAACGCTTCCGCATTGATTTTTGGTTCGATAATTTGATCACCTGGGGAATAAATTCGCCGGACGAGAGCTAATGCTAACAAATTGGTAAACTCCACGCTTTCTTTCGTGAGGAAACATACCTGTTTGAGACGACTGGCCTTGAGCGTCGACACAACTTTGGACTGGAGATGTTTGGGCATAAAACGCAGTGCTTCCTCGCTATCGAGACTCTGGTGTGTGTTCCACGAGTAGCTAAAATATGCCATCACTTGATGCCTTAACGGCCTCGGGATATTGCGTGAGCGCATATATTCTCGAGCGTTGTCTACATGAGTCGCAAAAGCTGCGTACCGCGCGTTGCGAAAACGAAACAAAAACAAGAAATTGGCTAGCAACGACGAACCAAATAACGCTCCCATGAACACTACGACGATCGCATAGAGCGTCTCGACATTCGAAACGGGTGTCACATCATCGTATCCTAGTAGTACGAGAGTTCGCGACGCCCAATACAGAGTTCGCCCATACTTTCTACCTACTGAAGCCCCAAAAAGGCGGTCCCGAACAACCCAGCTCGTTTCTTCTTCTCCGTGGCAAAATTTAAGGGAGATACCGCATTGCGCATTTGCAATTAGCATGTAGCCGCACGCCGCCCAGTGACACATCCCTGCACAAAGTCCGATCGTCTGCACTAGAGTATCAATACCTGTCGACGAGAGGTGTTGCGCCCATGCGCGATCCGAGTAAACCTGTGCAATACGCACAAAACAACGTCGCAGTTTGTAAAGTCTACACAACTTTGTCAATCGCACCAAGTGAAGCGCATTGAACGTCCCCATTGCGAACGGTATTACCTCGACTGGCACGACTGCAACAAGTTCCAATACCAATTCCACATTGCGCACGAATATTTGCCTTCTCCGAGATATCACCGTCTCGCTTACCATCGACATCGACAAGGCTGAGAAAATTGTAGCAATGGTCCATTTAACTTTTCCCCGGTGTTGCTCGACGAACGACGGGGTACGAACTCCCACTTTCGCCGTATCAGACGTTGTACTACCTGTAGAACCGGTCGACCCAGTGTCTGAATTGGATAACGATAATATTTTGATGGTCGTCCGCTTCCACCGCCGGTAGAACAGTACAAAATGGCCCATCCCGATAACGTCGGTGATCGCGTCAGTGATGACAAACACACTGAGATCATCTGTCCATGACTGAGTGTCGTGTGGGTCATAGTAAAAGGCCACGCGGAGTGGTACAGTGATGAAAATATAGAGAGTGACACAGAGATTCACTGCGACCACAAGTGTCTGTCGAGCTCTCCAAGATAGATGGCGGTTATAGGCGTCTGACAGTCGCTGGAATAGTCCAATATATGGTGATCGAGCTGTGGGGATTGTAGAAGGCGATGGACCATTCACGAGCAGCAATTCTCTGGGCCCGTCAGTGCGAGGCAGAACTTTGTTCCGAGCCATAGCGTCAGGTCATGGAATGTGGTGCTATTTGAGTTTGGAATGAGGTCCAGGTTGGACACAGGAAGAAACTGCTGGACGAAGATAATATTAGTGCCAAGATGACAAGCTGTTGGTGGTGTGCTGAGCTCGCTGAATTCATTTGTCAACAAACTTATCCTGATAATTCATAACTCAAGCCGAATTGTTTTAACAGCACGTAAAGTGCAAGTCTCTATACGTATTGTCGATTGTTGCCACTCAGGTCTAGTGATCACACTTCGCATTCTGGCATGACCAATGATCAGTAAAACATTGGTGCTGCTATGTGTTAACCCAGCCCGCTACCACTTTACAGTTGAAGCTGTTCTGGCTACAGACTCGACCTGACGGTAAATAATCGAGAGGCAGCAATGTGTCGAGTGTTGGCAAACTATTTGACGTACGTCTATGCTTCCGTGACAATGGTGCTAATAACAGGCAGCTAGCAAGTACTTCGAAGCAACAAGTCTTGGTATGAGCGTTTGGTCGAGTCCTCGGTACACATTAACAATTCTTAGTAACGCACCACCATAACAAGATAGAGAAACTCCAAAGCAGACCGCAGTTTGTTGTTTGTCTCCTAATGCTTACTTACCTACTCTTCATCCACATGAGCTAGTTCTCTACTGAGTCTTTTCCGAGACCCAGCTCTACACTTTAAAATCAAGCTTTTTACTTCTTCAGGATGCATTGTTTGCAGTTGTGCCAACATCTCCATCGTCGATTTGTACACATATGTGTGCGGTAGTTTTTTCTCGATCTCAATGTGCTGCATAGTAGTTAAATCCAGGCTTTTCACATTCACTCGACTTGCTAGAACTGGAGACATTCCAATGAGTGCAGTTGCACTATCTGTTCTATTGCCGGTATCAATGTCCACAGAATGGTTCGGTGCAACAGGAGTAGTCCACGCTTGTTTGTTCCGTCGTCGATACCCTGGGAAATCTTGCAGCAGCTGCTCGTACGGCTCGTGGTCCAGTCGATAGAGCTCAGACACGTCCAAAGCGATGCACGTTTCGAGTCGTGAAATGCCATACAGCAGAGCGAATTCCCCGAAAAATTCTCCTCGTTCACGCATTGACTCACCAGCCTCCATCCTAACCAAAATGCGGCCCTGTGCGATGAAATACATGCTGCGGTCCGTGTCTCCTTTTGATACAACCTCTTCGCCCTCAGAACATACCACATATTCTAAGCACACGAGTAATCCCCGCAAGAAATGTTCGTCCATTATTTGAAACACTCCAACCTGTGCGGCAAAGTCACTTTGGGTTGCCAGGACGACGTCTTCATAAAGCGCACGGGACACGTTGGCCACCGATGCGAACTCAGACTTCCCCTGATGGCGTCGCCAAATTCGAGCGTAATAGGCCTTGATCTGTCGTCTTAGTCCCTTAGGTACGTCATTCAGATTTAAGAAGTGTTGTAGTTCTGCAAGATTCTGCTCAAATGAAGCCTCTTGTCTTGCTTGAGAATCGATCCATTCCCCCTGAGCCCCAACAAGAGCACCATAGATAGAGATAGCCCAAAATGTGATGCCGATTTCTACTATCAGCTCTAGTGGATTCATCGAGATAATATCACCGTAGAAAAGAGTCGAAATGCATTCCATGGAGAAGAGTAGTGAGCGCAGATATTGACGTGTCAGAGACACACTCTCAAGCATGAAACTTGAGGCGATTTCTTGGAGAAAACGATGTGATTCACCAATATCGGCTGTTGTGGTCTCTGTTGAGATATACGTCAACATACCTGGTGTCGATAGCCACGACACTCCGTAGAGCCACAATCCGATATCGCTTGTTACGAACCATAAGCAGGCTAGGATATGGCCCATTGTAAGATACGAGGCTAGTGATCGCAGGAAGTACAACAGTGACTCACTCACTGGTACTTTCATGTCCTGTATCGCGAATTGAAATAATTCCTCTGAGAGAGGCTGGATTCGTTGGATGAGAAGCATGCGATTCACGCGCAATACCCACCGAGTTGTCCACCACGATGCGTGAACAGCTTCAGCAGAATTCTGGATATGAAGTATTGGTAAGCGTAAACCCGGCACAAGTAACAGTAATTCCAAAGGTAGGATTGCTGCGATATCTGTACGCAGGTCCGAGTTGAAGACTAGCGAAAGTCGAACACCTAGAGCTGAAGTGATCCCGTTCGTCGTTAACAAACCATTGGGAGTGGGAGAGATATGATAGTACTTGTGAACCACGTCGATGAAGGAGAGCAGATCCAAGAAAATCTCGATACCAGACCAAGTTCTCAGCGCGGCCTTGGCCAGCTCGGTTATCTCGTGGGAGAAGCAAACCTTGAAAGGTGTGACGAGCAGGTGATACATCGCAATCAAAAGCATTAAGAGATCCCAAGCCTTCCCCACTTGCTTTACACACTTGATGAACTGTTTCGACTCGAAATCGCTAATGACTGCACGGAGCGCCTGCTGATTTGGTATAGGCAGCCGTGTTGTGTCGGCTACCTCAAGCCTTGTATTACCAGCACGGTGTGTACCAGCAAGTTTCATATCCTCACTTAGAGGGGAAATCTGGTTTTTCTTTTGTTTGAGATCAGCTAATCGTTCTAGTCGTGGAATCACTACGGCCCTCCATTGGCGATAACGATGATACCAATGTAGTTGTGTGGCATACTGAGGGCGTTGACAGCGTTGTAAGATTTCGAAATCAATCCCAGACTCTCCTTTCCGACCATCGTTGTAATTTTTGTAGTCACTCATGTCCGAGAAGAAGGTGTCACCGAAGAACTGAAGCGAGCGACATCGAATTAGCGTTGGAGCTGGTGAAGACTCCGATTTTGACTGGTCATGTACGGGAGATGCATGAGGAAATATAAGAGCAGGAAAACTTCGTCGACGCACAGGGGCAAGCTTTACACTAGGTTGCGCTATTGCAACTCCTTCGGACACCACCATTGCAGCCTCAGGGCCGATGGTCTTGCGCCTACTAACAGAAGCAGCCATTTGCGTGATGGCAGCACTCCACTTACGCTTTGCTCGTTCGTCGAAACGAAATGGACGCAACTGCTTTGGTTTCATCACTTTCACCAAAGTTTTCATTCGGGGTGGTGAAGTCAACTTCGCACCAACATCCGCCGGAATCAAATCAATGAGAAGTTTCCCAACAACGTGCTGCAGAGCCATGAGAAGCTTGAATCGTGCCCAGCTTTCCGCTTCTAGCTCGTGAATAGTGTCAACACCTAAACTATCACTGATATATTCGTTGACGGGGTTGATATCGATAATAAATTGACGATGACGCAGATCATCCGCCTTGTTACTCCCACTCGATGTTCGCCTCTTTGGTTCCTTATCTCCAAGTGGCTGAGTACATGCACTGCTTTTGGAGAGAATATACTCAGCTTTTTTCTCCAGAAGCTGCATAGTTGGAGAAACGAACATCCGACAAATCTCAACTTTGGATACCTTACGAGGTGGAGTCGGCGCCCACAGCAGAACATGGCTACCCTTGATCAGCGCTTTATCTTTTGCGAACAGCTTTGACGCTTTTCTTGAAATTGTCTCTTTAATAGTTGGTTGACGGGGTACCGCCGCACCTTTAGCTCGACATGCGGTGCGAAGACATCCACGCTGGTAGCGTTGAAGGCGAGAATTAACCCAGCCGAGGATAGCGTACTGGGCATGTTTCAGAACGTTGTTGTCGGATTCATCGTCAGTAGGCACCCAAAGTTCTTGCCAATCCTGTTTAGCAATATGCAACACCTCACATGTGGTAGTTGCGCGCACACTTGCAAGACGCCGCTGGTTTGGGAGGAAAAATGCAATCTCGCCGAAGAAAGCTCCTTCCGAGAGTACAGCTACACTAGCGACGGATTTTGTCCAGTATGCAGCAGCCATCCCTTTTTTCAATGTACAAAGCCGACTACCAAATGTGCCCTCAACCACAATGTTATCCCCCGGAATAAAGAGCTCGGATTGCAGTCGAAGCGCCAGATTGTTGATTTGGGTTGTGGTGAGAAACGTGCTGATAGGTAGTAGCTCGATTGATCTACCATAAAGCTCGAGCATGAACTTCAGTCGAAGATTGGCCGACAAATCGTGCATTGCACGACACACATTCGTTCCCTTCGTTTTCTCAAACTCGACTCGAAAGAAGTACGTGACACGCTCCCGCAAAGCTGTAGACAGATCGTGTTCCTTTGCAAAATTTTCGAAACTCGTGATTCTGCTTTTATACTCTTTGGTCTCCTTGCCTAGCTCTAGAATCAATTCGGAGATCTCACCAACAATGTGGCCGATAACAAATGTGCAACACAAACATGTGAAACCCGTCCATAGTGAACCTGCCATACCACGTGGAACTATTTCGCGAGAACCAACAAGACAAAGAGTCGTAATAGCCCAGTAAAACGTCTTTGCGTAAAGTATTGGCACAGAGTCATGGTACTCGTGCAAGATGGGATCATGTGCAATCCAGCATCGCTCCAATTGTTGGCATTCACGTTCCGAAATGAGATAGAAAATACATCCAACGTAGTGTGCCACGAGGACGAGAATAATTATCAACTTAACGGGACTCAGGTACGCTGACACATGATGAGAAGCAAACTGTTGTTGAATCTGCATGATAACATCGTCAAGATAATTCCAGAGATCAATGCAGCGGACGAGACGTGGAAGCCGACATAGTCCGGTGATCATAGACCCACTAGCAAATGGGGTATACACCGGCAAGGATGCAAGGATGTCCCATTTGAATGTTGAACTCCGTAGATAATGTTTATCTACTTCTTTTCGTTCCATCAAGTTTTCAAAGCCGACATCAGAGCAGCCAAAATAGAACAGTCGTAAGTAAATATCGACGGCAAAGCATATATCGCACATGAGGTCAGCGATCCACACAGTGACGCTCATATTCCTAGAAAAGTGAAGATGCGAGTGAAAGCAGATTCGGAAAATGACAAACGTGGCATTGTACAAGTTCCAGCATGTGATGAGAGCATTCCATACAGTTTTAAATTTGATTGGAGGTGTGCCAAAGCGTTGGGATTTTTCATTCTCACGTGTGATGACAGTGTTGTCGCGTTGGTAGAAAAGACTGGGAGTTTGAAGCACGTGAGGCTGCAACTTTGGTTTTGCTAGGTTTGCCATAACAAGTTTCATAACTTTTTTCTCCTCGGTCCAGAGATTTTGAGCTTCTTCCTTCATATCTCGAAGATCGTTCGCAAACTTTCGTTGAATAATGTCAAATTGTTCCCGTGTCATCACCGACGCATGTACGAGACTTGCAGCCACGAGTGTAGCTGGATGTATTCGCCTTAGCAAAAACTCGTTCACAGCATACGAATCACCAGCTTGGAGTGCACGAATGGGTACTTTACGTGATCGAAAGAAGATATTCACTTTGCTGCCTTGCAAAAACACGAAGAATTTGCGGCAAATGTCTCCTTCAAGGCAAACAGCCTCACCGTTCTGGTAACTTCGGTGCCGAAACTTGCCGGTGACTGCTCTCAAAAACTCGATACTAGCTGAATCGAAAAGACTCACGCTTTTTACTGCTGTTGAGTGCAGCAGCGAAGAAATTTGGTAACATAGTTGGTCTGGTAAGTTTGAAAGTAGCTGAGACTCGTAAGTTTCCTTGTGGCCCACAAACACTTGATGGTAGAATCGCCGAATTTCTGCACTAAGCTCCTTCGAGATGCTGACTCGCTCCATGATACTGTTTACCATATTGATCTTTTCCATGTGGTGGTGGTGCGCCGCTGTCATGTTTGAGATTGTACTTGACATTGCTCCCATGACGGCAAAATTGATTATCCCTCCTACAAAAATCCAAAGTGCAGCAAAATAACTCTCAGCTGTCGAATATGCTACGATATCTCCATATCCTACAGCTGTCAGCGTAACCATTGCCCAGTACACGGAACGCAAATACGCAAAATTCGCCTGGTACATGGAATCTGGGTTTTCATGAGGAAAGTTCATTCCAAGGTGTGCGTAGCAATCGAACTTGACCCACGAACAATTTTGAAAATTTGTAGCCTGTTGTAGACATTCAGAGCGGGTCAGTTCTGCTATAAAGATGGAGCCATCACCATGGTCTGACTGATTATCGGGTGGGACAAGAGCCATTTCAAACCATGCACAGCCGATAACATGAAGCATCAGAGTCACGCCGAGCACCAGTGATACAACAATCTGCAGCTTTGAGCTGGTACCATACAAGTCAGAAAGATCCTGAAGTAGTTCTGGCACCAGTCGAACTCGCAGCAGGCGAAGCAAGCGAAAAAATGAGGAATATACCGGAAACGAATCGGTTGATAGCGAGTCCAGAATAACCCCAACGGGCAACCAAGCCAACAAGTCAAGGAAGAGCCCGTTATTCTTGTAAGCAGCAAAGATGAGATCAGGTCGGATGATACCTAGCATGACACTTTCATCTAAGAATGCGAAATAGCGTGATCGTAAAATGAGATCGATCCCAAAAAATGCCTCAGCGATCATTGTTGCCACGTATCGTGCGTCTACTTTTGCATCTACGATGAACATGTGACGCCCTTCAGTCATGGAGATAAACACGGCAAAGTAAGGTACTTCGAAGGCCACATATATAATTGCTACCAGACGTGCTGTGTCCCACAATGTACGAAAGGAGGAGCCTGGAATGCGCCAATTCAGAATCTCTCGCGTGTTAACAGCTCCTGGATTAAGAGAGCAAGTACTTTTTCCCATTTTACTTCTTCCAGCAGAGACCCTTCCAAGTGAAGTTCGTCCAATCGTTCGTCCAATTGAACCCTTACTTCGACCAAGTGAGCCTTTGCTCCTACTAGCAGATGCTCTGCCTGTTGAAATCCTTCCGTTAAGATTCTCAAATCCATCGTGCAGTCCAAGTATTTTTTTCGTTTTACGAAGCTGCAAAGAATATTTTTCCAGTCTCTCAGCCATTTTCAAGCGTACAATTTTTTCCGATTCGCGGTAGAATTCCGAGAGGACCTCATCAAATTTTGCCTTGGTGAGCACGTACAGCTCACAGAAAGTCTTTGCGATGGCTTTTTGCAAGTACACTTCAGGAAAAAGTAGACACATTTCAGCGAAAAAGTCACCGGCCTTGCATTCGTGTGGCTTCAATCCATTGAAGGTAGACAACAACACTTGCCCCTGGATTACAAAAAACATTTGAGCGTTGATCTTGGGTTCGATAATCTGATCTCCTGGGGAGTATACCCTCCTAACCAGCGCAAGTGCGAGTTCATTGATGAATTCAACGGTCTCTTTCATGAGAAAACAAACCTGTGCGATACGGTTCCCTCGAAGAGTGGTGATGACTTTAGACTGTAAATGCTGCGGCAAAAGTTGTAGAGCTTCTTCGTTGCTCAAACTCCGGTGCATGCTCCACGAGTAGTTATAGTACGCTGTCACCTGTTGCCTTACCGATCGTGGGAGGTTTCGTAAGCGCATATATTCTCGAGCATTATCCACGTGTGCAGAGTAGGCAGCATAACGAGCATTACGAAAGCGAAAAAGAAACAAAAAGTTCGCCAGCAATGACGTCCCGAATAGCGCTCCCAAGATCACTATGGCCACCACGTACAGCGTCTCGGCAGTTGAAACTGGCGTCACGTCATCATAGCCAAGCAGCACAAGCGTTCGAGATGCCCAATACAACGTTCGACCGTATTTTCGCGTTACTGATGCACCGAGAAGGTGGTCACGGACCACCCAACTCGTCTCCACGGATTTGTTGCAAGCCTCGAGGGTAATACCACATTGTACATGAGCGATGAGCATATATCCACAAGCCGCCCAATGAATTAGACCCACACAATGGCCGATAGTACGGACAAGACTATCGATACCGGACGAAGACAAATATTGAACCCACGCGCGGTCTGAATAAAGTTTTGCAATGCGAGCTATACTAGGTCGTAACCTGTAAAGTCTGCACAGTTTGGTCATTCGCACAAGGTGCAGCGCGTTGAACGTTCCAAGGCCGACTGGTATCACATCAATGGGTATGAGTGCGATCAGTTCCAGCACGAACTCAACATTTCGTGCAGTTATATATCGCTGAGAGCTGGAGTAATTCGATTCATCCCCTGGCATCGAAGACAGCGGTTTAATCGATGAAATCGTCCAGTTAACTATGCCAGCAAGCTGAAGTTCGGACGAGGGGCGTCTGCGCACCACAACCTTCGAAGTGCTATGGCGGTCGGCGTCACTTTTTCTGTCTTTTCCAGACTGCACGCTTGTAAAGGTCGACGACTCGTGCAATGCCACTTTCCAAACCCGGTAAAATCCCACAAATGCAATCAAACCGATGATATCTGCTATGGTGTCCAATATGATGAAAATGCTGAGCTCACTGGTCCAGTGATGTATTTCACTATTATCGTGTCTTGGATAGGGATCATAATAAAACGCCACTCGGAATGGTACTGAGAAGAAAATGTAAAGCACCATATAAAGTTGTACGCTCACATTGATGGTCTTTCTCGTAATCCATGGCAATCGTTTGTATGATAATGCAATCTGTCCAACCACGCCGTAATAACACTGGTTACATATCGAGAAAAATCGTTTACAAGCACTTGGATGTGTAGTGTATGGAATGATGTTGGGAGAAGGACCGCTGGCGATAATATCGATTCCGAATGGAGCGTTGACGCTTACTGATCCCTTTGCCGGGCCCTTTCCAACGCTCGTAGGGTGAATCTTACCAGCCATCACTGGAAAGAGGGACTTCAGAAGCATTAACTTCCGCTCAGTCACTCAGTTAATTAAATAGTGAACACTCTGCTCGCGAACTTGATGCAGAAAATAAATGCAGGAGTTTCACGAACTTGCACCATACCATGCCAAATCGAGACCAGTTGCGTCATTCTCTGAAACTTGGATCTAATTAGAATCTGCAGTACTAGCGCCACCGTTGCACTCCTAAAGCAACGCTCCAGAGTCAAGTATTACATGTGTAAGCGGTTGGAGGCACTCGAAGAAAAGGAATAAGAGACGTACCGTCGTATGGAGTCCATGACATGGACGTGCTGTCAATTGACATCACCCTATGACTCAAGACAAGACCCCTAGAATAATCTAATCCAGTAACATCATCCCATGAAAGCTCTCGATCGAGCGTGCGATATATTACGTAGGCGATCCCTCCGTTGCACGTCTACTCGGTCTTGATGCCCTTCTGGCACACGTAAATGTAGTGCACGGCATTAGCGTCCGCCTCCGAGACTTGCACGGCGCTCACCGTGGGTTTAGGCACTGTATGGACCGTCACTTTCCACTGCAACTCCTTGTTCTCCAAGTAGCTCAGTCTGTTGTCCGGGACTCCGTACGACACGATGAAGTAGACGCCATTGGGTTTGAGCACGCGATGGATCTCCTGACACATCTTGGCCACATTGGCCGTCGAGCCCTCGCCACACAAGATCGAGTCCATCGTGCCCTTGTCCACCACTGCGTCGTACGTCTCGTCTGCAAAGTCCAAGGAACACATATTCATCTTCTGCCACTGCAGAGACTCGAGCCGATCTTCGTACTTGGCTGCCATCTGCTTAATGACGATCTCCGACACGTCCACGTTCATGAGTTTCTGGTATCCGTCGTTCACCATCTCCTCCGACAGTCGCGAGTTGCCAGCGCCAGCCATGAGGATCGCATCCGTCTTCTTCACGTACTGATTTAAGACTTCCTTCAAGCCGCCGTAGCGTTGGTACCAGTCGAATTGCTCCGAGTCTCTGTAGAGAGAGTGATGGTCAGATGTAGATATAGACAAAGATAGAGACGAACAAGAGACACACGTACTTGGTGTAGCGCTCGTCCCAGTACGTGGCTTTGCCGTATTGCGCCATGACGTCTCGAGTCTTCTGTGCTTCGTCCCTTGGGGTCAAATAGATAGTGACGGTGAAACCACCAAATGTAATTCGTACTTAAGGGAAGTTCCAGCGAGAGTGATGGTCGACAACTTCAACTGTTGCCATTTGGTCATTTTCTCCATCAACAGGTAAATATCATCGCAGTACATTGATTGACACAAGTAGATTTTCAATCTTCGAATCATCCTATAGAACATCGCGTATGCTCGTCTGGACGATAAGTGTTTCCATACACTCGGTGGTTGTAGTTCCAAGCAAACAATTGTCTACGATCAGTGATCATCCCAGCAACATGATAACGCTGGTAGTAAAGTCGAACTTGTACCATTCCCCTCTATATAACAGAATGAAAGCGTATCCAATCGATGACTCGACCTCCTGATTGAATGAGACCCAAGACTCAACAAACCTATATGATTAAGTTCGACAGAGGCATTTGTGCGAGTGTTAATGATCACAACACATCGGTCGTCCTCTGCTCTGGCGAAAGTCAACAATAGTTTGTGCTGATAAAATTAGTTTTTCTGGCTACGATGCCTATCACAATATTTTTCAATGTCCAAGGCAGACCACCGACGCAAGCATAGACGAACAAACTTCTCCAAGGCAGGAGGCTTAGTTATTGTCCCGTTATGTGTTTCGGCCACCAAGAAGGCAACGCCGATCGCTGTCAATTATGATAAGCCTAAAAACCAAGCTGATCGTCATCATAATAAGCTGATGCACGACACGATCAAGGCGCAGCCACTGGAGCATTCTGTCAACTCTTTGAATGAAATACCTAAAAAGTGTGAGTTGACGACTTCACGATATGAGGACCATTTGACCAAGCTAGAAGACTTCATAACAATGTTAGAGTCCAAGTAAACAAGTTCGGATCACGTTGGTTGACTGGCAAGGATAACCGGCTTGATATCATGGAGTTTGTATTCCTTGATACAGTGATATAGCTACAACTCCGTCTCTTCTAGGCTACGAATGCCTGCTCTGGTAAACATCCACCGACTCCACCGAATATCGCGTAATTCAAGAGACCAGACGCTGGGATCGTATTTTCATCAGATCGAGATTTAAACTCTTGTTCTTACCGTAGTGGGGAAAATCAGTGGCGACAGAGTGCTAGAACGAACTGCGCGATCGTGACAGCTCAAAGACGTGGTAGTTGTCTAGTTGGTTGGATCCGGATACCTGCTACTTTCACTAGTAAAGGAGTTTTGTTGTAAACTGTTCGGACGATGACAACTCGATTGGAACAGTGCTGCCCATGGTTTCCAAATTATATCACTATAGTGAAACGAGCAACTCCGTCTTACCAACTCAGAAGCAATATGACACATTCTACTGCTCGTATTGACTTTTTTCACCTGCAAACCCAAAAGTTTCGGTGGGTCCAACCTCTTTAACAGAGACTGAGATGACAACTCCTCACATTTAGCTTTCTTAGCCTCGTCCAATTTCTTCGCGTGCACGACAGTACACACAGGAATACACTTTTGTTTTCTCGATGGGGAGGGGATTTGAGCGGTTTTTCAATTGTGATTTTACTTCCTCACAGCGGTTAGAGCTCCTCGAACCCCACCACTTCGATATTTCTTTTCAGCACGCGAGCATGAGCCTTTATCTCAAATGTAAAGGTGCGTGGATGAGGCTCGGATAAATACGCACCTGGCAACCATACGCTAGTCGAGTTCATCCAGACTCATGCATCCGAAGTGTTCGGCCGCTGGCCCCTCCAAATGAACAAGGCTAAAACGGAACTTCCAACAATACGATGTCCTCACGTCAGATCGCTCATCGCAACGTTCCTCGGTCCTTCGTCATATCTTCCTCTCTGTGAAGCGTGTAATTTCGGTTCCATTGAGCTTCTCAACTAGATCTGGGATGTCAATTGCATCACTAACAAGACGGCTTCGTGGACGGATAGCGTCCCCATGACGCTAACGGATTGGAAGGGACATGGTAACGTAGTGACATGGGGAGGCCATACTACTCGAGAAGCTGTGCGAGGTAAACATTTTGGGATATTTCAATGGTTGGATGAGCATACTGGAAAAAAAATGCTTCAACGCTCCAATGACGACACGTTGTTCGCTACGATGAATATCGTTCAAAGCGCAGTAAGGGGAGTCACATTGTGATCCTGGAATAACTCTTTCAACAAGGTTGGACGGATGAAGATGTTTTGAGTCTGATACACGCGGTCGAGGTGCGCACTGGAGCCACTACTGTGAGCTATTGACATTCAATTGCTCCAATGCACCAAGAAATATACCAGTTGCAAAAATAAAGTGACAAGAATACCAGTTGGACTGTGGACTACCTGTCAAGACACTCAGCTTCACATTTGGTATTAGAAAAATGGTTAGCCGCGTCCGCGTCCAACCCTCTGGATCACGTCGAGATCAGCAAACAAGAAGATTCCATACTGCTATGAAAGTAAAACGACAAGCACGACGTGTGTGGTCTCGTAGCCAAATTGGCCATCGGAGCAGCTATTCCGTCGAACGACTGTTAGCATTCCGAGATTACTACCAGCAAACCTCTCTTGCTCGAGTGTTGGCAGTTTGTATCCTTACTCCGATTCCTGCTTTGTTTGTGACGGTAGCAATTGATTTGATTCCGTTGAGACCTCCATCCGAAAGTTGGAAGGAGAACCGCGCAGTCTGGTTCAGATTATTGATTTCAACCTTTGCTATCTCATTAGGACTTATTGCACAAGTGAAAGAAGTTATTGTGGCGCAAACAATCACGAATGCTGGGGCGTTTAAAATCTCTATTGCGACATCTATAGTTTATGTGGGGGCTACAATTGCAGTAGCGGCATCATGGCGATTTCCGATTCCGTTTGGGTATGTGCTGATGGTGGGACCATACGTGTCAATTTTCTCGTTTTTCACAGTATTGGAGATCGGACCACGAACGTTGGCTCAATCCTCAATCCTGCGGCAGCAAATTAAATCTCAATTGCAGATTGTTGCAACTCAGGGAGTAGTTGCTGTGGCATATCCACTCTTCAGTGCAGTGTTTAACCGACTCACAGGCGTCGAGCAAACCGCGTTTGTAATGGTGATGCCTTTAATCAAGTTTGTCACCAAGCAAATCATCGCCAACGCAGCACACAGCCTCGGTGAATATGTGGGCCCCATTGTGGTGTTCTCTGTGGACGTATTCAATGTGTTTTATGTTGCGATCTGCATGCAAGCAGCAACATCAACAGTAACAACGCTGCTCATCATTGCTGCGGATGGTTTTCACGTTATTGTTGCTCTACGAAGCATTTTCCAGCAAAAGTATGACGTACACCAGCACGGCCAAGCTCTTTCGTATTATCTGAACGATTTACCCTTTATGGCGCACAGACTTTGCTGCGAGTCAAAGTCAGCTCGTAGACACATTCGAATACAAGCTCCTTTCCCTCTTTCACTGTCTAAAGAAAGCAGAAGCTTCATAAATAATTTGAACATTCTAGGCGATGCTCACTCCAAACAAAACGAAATTGAGTCAGCATTTGTAGTCTTCGGTGAACACCTGGATCCTCAAGGCGACAATCGTGGACTGGAGCTACGGGTGGAATCAATACAACCTATTTCAAAGATCGCGACGCCAAAGAGTAGTCGTGTTATCAGCGTTAACCCCCGCGTTATGATACCAAAGCTACCGGGTTTGTTGGTTACAAAGTCAGCAGAAAATGTGCTAGCGACAACAAAAGTGGACGTGTCTAAGCCGACGCAGCAATCGGTCCTTCACGCTCTCCAGACACTATTTCATTCTGAGTATGTCCTGATGGTTGAATACATCGAATTCATGCTGCCTTTGCTATATGCGCTATACCTTGCTATGCTTTTCCATCTACCAGTTGCAGCTTATTACCCACATACAGCAACGATGACAAGACAAAAGCTACAAGGAACATTAATAAGCATTTTGGCGTTTACAGCGATCGAGTTCGTCACATTCACCGGTCTTCTCCTATTACTGAGACGAAAATTCGGATTCTCGCCACTATACCAGTTGGCGTTTGTATTGGAAACACAGGCGAACACCTTGCAAGGTCACCTTTTCGTATGGACACCATTTATCTTGCAGCTAACACTGGTTCACTATGGTACGGTCATTTCTACTACTAGTAGTTGTTATTTCGATGAACTAATGCTGTTGCTGTTGGTTGTGCTGTCTAGGGGTTGATTTCACTTTTCAATTCACGTGATTTGTTTATTAGAGATAGGTTACTATCAGGGGGATTATAATATCATAGCGGCATCTAATCGGCAAACAACAACTTGTGAAAGATCGGGGAGTAACGTTGGCTATACCCACCATGGCATGATTAAAAGTCTTGGTATGAACGTACCGGGATTCAAGTGAAATACGACCGACGCTAGCGAAGAATAAATCCGTGCCTCGTCCAGCAAGAAAGAATACTCTTTTAGTACACATTTGAGGAACAACTGTATAGAACCGAAGCTTCTTGAGCCTCAGGAGCTGAGGTGAGATTCCACAGCAAGTAAATGTACTAACATGGACCATGACTGATGACGCCACTTTATGGCTCATTGTCCTCGCTAAAAACCGTCACCAGTGGCAGTATCAGTCTTTCAGACACTCGCAAGAACTATTAAGAGTGCATTGGGGATGATATGTGAGCATTCATCAAAATACATGTACACGACAGAAATCTTCTGATACGGCTATCTGGTAACTTCCCAAGTGCTACAGTGCTACAAAATTTTAATAACCGCTATTCAGATGAGCCATAAAGCATGTTATGATAGCGTTGGGGGAAGTACGGACTTACTACCGGTACAGTTATCACGGAGCTCATTTCATTTGAATGCTGGTTCAGACGGCTGCAGACACACAGGAAGGGCCCCTAGCCACATCCGTAGGCGAGACCCCATGGTCACTGGATGGCAACCAGTTTCTAAATACTGAATCCATCGAACCTATCAAAGTGCGAACTGATCTCTGGTTCTGCTGATCCGGTAATTCATGGTAGTTTCAACTGAATCCCTGAAAGCCGTATTACAGTTGATCTCTAGAGAAATGGAAGCGATAAGTGCACTAATAAAATGCAAGTCCAAACATGTAAGGAGATTTGAGTGTCAATACGGTTATTGAGCAAGGTTAAAACGGAATGACTCCATAAGGAAAACTGCACATGCTCCCAAGTGGAGCAACTCCGGATGTGAACCACCCATTTCCTCTTTAAGCGGTTTTTTTCTTAGCAATGTTCTTCCCCCACCATCTCCAGTACGTCAGCCAAAGCATGTACTCGCCATCGTACAACAGCTCAGCTCTCTTCATGGTGTTGACCTTTCCAATGATATCAAACTTGCAGGACATGTTTCTTGGTGTTTTCCCCGATTCCGCCATTGCCTTGAACAGATCTTTGTAAAATGCTTTGCATCCAGCGATCTTCGTCACCTCATCGTCAATCTTATTCAAGGCAGACGTAGTCTGGGCCCACTTTGATAAGGTACTGGTTACTTTTTTGGGCACTCCTGGTGGCAAACCTCTCTCTTCTTCGTCCGACTCCTCACCCTGGTCCAGGTTGTTTTCACCTTCAACAATCTTACCTGTTCTCAGGGACCGGTTACTGTCTGGGTCGGCACTTCGAATATCGATCGAGTTCACAAGGTCTGGAGATGTGATCTTGGTGAGCGTGGGGATTAAAGCAGCATTACAGCTAGTGAGTAGGATGGCTGTCGCAGCGACCAAAACATAGTGGGCTTTCTTCATGGACCGTTAAAGGTTTTGACGCAATGCGGCTTGTCGGTTAGAGTGGAGATTTAACAATGAGAGATGAATCGAACGAGGTTGCATCCACTGAGCTACTGGTACATGTACGGAATATACTCCTAATCTAAGGTATACTTCCGTCCCACGATTATGACAAAGTGTACCATAAACAAATCCGTACACTTACGCAACAGTACCTGCACACTGAGTTGCTTTTGAAATGGGGTTTCTTCTATGGGATGGGGATTCTACTCTCCTTGCCATCATCAAGTGCCTTGGACCTTCTCATCCTTGCCACCATCGTGAAATTTGCCTGAATGACATCGTAATGGTACAGTGTTTTCGGGAGGACTGGATTAATCTGGCATTAATATGATAGAGTTCGAGGGCTAGTTTGTTACAACGAAATTCGTCTCCTCGACATTACCCCGACACACGCTTAGCCACACTTGCTTGACATTTGACCATTGTGCGAATATACAACGAATTTCTAAGCAATCACTGATGTCGATCCATCCTGTGCCTATCGCTTATGAGTATATTTTATTAAGTTAAAAATAAGAGAGGGATCACATCTACAAATCCCATCTAATTGCCATAGTTCCAGACCGGTTGATTGTCAGCGACGAACCGCGTGGGCTCCGTTCGCTCGGAAAGAATTATTCCGGTGGATTAATTATGACTGCGTGGTAGTAAAAGATTACCTGCAGTTTCTTGCTATTGTTGCTATTTCATGGAAAAGGGTTGGGCTATTCATCGGACATTTAAACTCAACTATCACTTTATCTTTCTTCCGGAGTATCCTCTTGGCTACATGGAGTCTCGAGTGAGCCTGATTCGCACTCGGATCGTCCGGGCATTTCAATCGAATGGACTGAATTGTCAGTATGATGAGAAAGTTTCATTGCAAGGCGAGGTAAACAATTTGCTCGTGTTGGAGATTTTATTTCGTATTATTTGTTCAAAGGGGTGGGATTCTCGTGTATTGGTGGTCGACTCTTCTAAGAAGTACTAGTGTAAAAGCAATCACATATATTTATGCAGGTATTGACGGTTTGTTTTTTTTGCAGATAGATCAGGCCCACATAGCTATGGTTCTTGCCGTTCCCTTCAAAAGTTGTAGTTGGATGCAAAACTTCGGAGTTTCCTTGCTCACATCACTGAATCATTAACTTCAATCACAAACCTTCCTGACGCGGTTGCACAAATGTTACTCTGACAGTACCACGAATGTCGTTCTATTTTCGTATATAACACGAATGTCGTTCGATGGCATCCCCAACCGCCAGTTCATCGACCTGTGGACTCCATCACGAAAAGTAGTTGGAACCACACAATGACTGACACCCGCTACTTCGCCTTCACATGTTATTGCAAAGCGTCCTGCAGTAACCAAACGATCAGGTTCGATTGGTGTGCTGAAACGACAAAAAGCAGTACGAAATGTGTACAAAATGGAGGAAACCATGATGCGATGATGAAAAAGTTCAATCTCCGTAAGATGTCTAGCCTAGGACTCCCAACAAGATTTGGTCGCGGAAGCGACATCATGATTGATAAAGCAATCGGTACAAAACACAAGCGACGATTTTCTCTTCATCGCTCGATAAGATCAATGACTAGTATAAAGGCGAGACAGAAAGTTTGGAGAGTTTTAACATCCCCCATTACTCCAGAAAGCTGGATTTCCACTGTTCATTGGATCATGATGCTTGTCGTTTACCATTTCCAGTGGCTATACTTGCCATTTTTTGCCGGCTACTATCATGACGGAACGCCAACTACGGCAACCATCGCAATGCTCATAGAAGCTGTATACTTGGTGGACCTACTTCTCAATTTGAATACAGCGTATGTCGAGCGGGGAATTCTCGTCACGTCTCGAAACAAGATCGCTCAAAATTATATTCGAAAGGGGTTCGTCGTCGATCTTCTCTTGGCTTTGCCAGTTCAGGTTGCTTACAGTTTTCTAACGAATTCGATTAACTATACAGATGATGCCGTCCGATCCCACTGATGTCACTACGTTTGTTGCGAGTTACATTTTTTGAGAAAGGAATTCTTCAAAGCCGTGTCATGCGGATAGCCAACCACTTCTTCGATTGGGCGCGATATTCACGCTACTCTCATCTGCTTGGTATTGCCCAGCTAATGTGGCTGGTACTTCTTATCGCTCACTATATGGCATGCTTTTGGAACGTGGTCTCATCAACCGAGATATCACGCGGCAAAACGACTGGAAATGTGGGTGAGAAGTACATAGCTGATTACTACTATGCTGTGAGCCTCATCCAGGGCCAAGGCAATGGAAGCGGAACGTGGGAAGAAAATCTCTTTTCAAGCGTAGCGATCACAGCCGGATCGGTCATCCTTGCCATCGTTTTCGGTAATGTCGCAATGCTCGTGTCTAACTTCAACGCTAACACAACCAACTATCACCGCAAGATGGAAGCTGTTTATGAAACTATGGCCAAGATGGATCTTCCTCTCAGGTTACACGAGCGAGTGAACGAGTACTACAAACATGTCTGGCTTGAGTACGAATCTCTGGATGGCAATATTACCAAGTTTCAACAAGAACTCACACACACTCTAGGGATCGAGGTCGGCCTATACAAACACATGAATCTAATAGTGAAGGTGCAGTTCTGGAAAGACTGTACACCCGATTTCCTCACACAGATAGTCTTGAACCTAGATGTCCGCGTCTATATGCCAGACGACTACATAGTGCGTCGTCGTGAAATTGGCAGCGACATGATGATGCTCAATCGTGGCTATTGTAAATTTTCCATGCCATCCCGGACTGATAAAACCATGAAATATGGAGAAATGACTACAACCAAAACTATGGTTTCGACAAATGATCTTGACCAGGAGCAAGACTCGGAGATTTACAGTGACTACGAAGGTGACAGTAGCGATGGCACGAGTTCTAATGATGAGGAACAAAAGCAATTAGGCACTGGTATGTTTGGCGCGTTCATCGACTCACGAAGATTCTCTGGGATTGCGTTTGGTGCCCCGAATGAACTTGATGATTTCAGAGATGCGCGATGCTTTCAAAATCCTCACCCGAGACGTCCTAGTTACCCCGCTGATGTCGGATCTAATAAGTCGAAAAAACATCGAGAATATCTACTCCCAGGCCAAGTCTTTGGGGAAATGTGTCAGCTCATGAATTACAAAAGAACTGCAAACATTCGAGCCATTACATTCGTTGAAATGTGTGTCTTGAGCCGAACGAACTTCCAAAAAATTATTTCTCGCTACCCAGAAGACCGCCGACGTGTTCTTACGTCGATACTGGAGAGCTGTTTAGAGAAAAACGTGATGCCCATCCAGTGGGAAAGTATCCTTGATGCTGCATATGTAAAATACCGCAATGACTACAAGAAGGACATGACTCGTGTAGATGAACTCATGGCCATGACAGCCAAGGAAGCTGCACAAATCTTGGTAGAGGCGATTGACATCAACGCACCATATGAGACAATCAAGTATGGCTTTCAAAACGTTGACCAGAATTTTATCAATGATTCGCCGTTACGCCAACTTAACTTAAAGTTCAACGATACTTCTCAACGTCGAAGAAGTAGCATCCGGACATGGAAAACTATGCCTACTTATAATTCTCAGACAGACATTACTGGTGGTATTACATTGCAGAACTCATATGAGACTCCATCAATACCTTCATGCAACGATCGACATGATGAAACACTTAAAAATCTCGTACTGCTAGTCCAGAATATGGCTGACAACATCCAACAACTACAACAGGACGTAAGTGACTTAAAAAACCGAGATCGCAGACCTTGGTGTAGCAACTGTAATAGTCAACGCATGCCATCGTTGACTCCGGTTATCCGACAACCTATTGATTCGAATGTGTTACTGAAGAAAGAAGACCATCTAGACCAGACACCGCGCAAGCCATCTTTCGTTATTGGTAAGAAACTCACTCGCCACAACAGCGACAACAAGAACGCAATCGTGGTCCTACGTAGAATCCGAAGCAAAACGCAAGACGGCAGCACAGACGACTCCAATCCTACATGGTGCGAAACCACACTGAATGAGGTCAATACGGTGGTAAATCCAGATGATACGCCTGATCGCTATCCTAGCAATCTCTCTGGTCGTTCTAAAGCAGCACGCAACCCCACTCTAGCGGATATGTTGTGGAAGCGGAGCAACACTGGTGGTGATCTACTTAAGCACACCGATGAAGAAAGGAACACAGCAAGGTTGCGACGGCAACTTCGAACGCGCCTCAGTTTGCCTGCGGAAATGGGAGGAGATCAGGAGAGGATGGGCACTCCAGATATCAATAATCCAGAAAATGACAAAGTGAACAGCGTCGTTGGTCTTGGTCAATTATCGGGTGAGAAAGCGACCGAACCGTTGAATCATGGCTGCCTCGTTCATAGCCTCCCTCTGGTCTTAATATCATTAGCTAAAAAGGAGAAGCTTACACTTTGTCAAGGGAAAATGGTTTCTTAGCACGCAAACAGCAGCACGCAACAAATAGTTCGCGGTGTACTGTAAGGTTCGAAGTTAAGTACTAGTACTCTTTTGGCTACGAGTTTGCTTACCCTTAGACATTTTCTTGTCACCACCGAAATGTCAATGCTTGTCTAGCGCGATACCGTCAATGATCAATAGCTCGAAGTTCAATCGTCAGCAATGTGATTGACAAGGTAGTAGCTGTTACCAGTACGGTTTAGATACAATGTGCTAGCACCGCTTATTTTTCACATGAGTGGGCACATATTGAGATCTCGTGGGGCTCGATTATGGGATATTACGCTCGTCTTTGGTCACCAATAGGAAATCTTCGTACTTCATGAGCTTCTTGAGCTTTGAACACAAACTTATAAACCCATCGATAATTGAATTATTCAGAAACTCTTGAGTGTGGCTCATCACACTTTTGGTATCACATACTGCTGGTCAACGTTTGCAATTCAGCATTTCATGAACCACAAGTCAGATCTAGACCGTGTTGTACAATGGGGACGATGTTAATTACCTCCATCGCGGTGTGTGTGATCGTCCTGTGCCTTCTGGTTTCGCTTAACGCTCGGTCGTGGATATGTCTAGTCCTAATTTCAAAGCTCTTGATCAATCACACGATCCTGCTTTCACCACAAGAACGGCTCTTGAGTTCCAGTTGACTTTTGTGTTAATCTTGACAGACTTTGCGGCGAACGCCAAATGTCAATTGTGGCATTCAACTCAAGCAACTATCAGCGTCGCTTGTGAACTTTGCTTATCGACGCCATATCGTTTAAGGGAACAACCTCAAGTCTTTACCACAACTGGTAGCTATGCCTTCAAACTTATTCTTCTTTACTGTGTCGGAACGAAATCAATTGAAGGAGTTACCAATAGTACTTAAATCACCGACAAATTATTTCTTAACCATTTGGATCTACAAGGAACAACATTGGCTTTTCAACCAACTTGGACGGGGACAAAAGTGCTCGGGAAAGGTTACATGTATGAAGCTCCACATTGCGCTAATGTGATGCCCAATCTTCCAACGTACATTGTACACTGTACACTGCACACCGCAATCCGTTGTTGATCTTAGTTTGGGCTTCTCTCTGATGAGATGAATTTGATTATCAATACCTGGGTCAATATAAATGAATCTAATATTTCCAGAAGATTAATCGCACTTCGCTCTGGTTGTCTACCAAAGTTTTATCATGTACATCCGAGCCATGCTTCTACGTCAGGATCACAAATGTCACCAACACCACGCGCAATCTGTAGTTTTCGCATAGCAATATACCCGGAAGTTGTTTCGCAGTTAATAACCATCATTCGGGTGTTGAAACAAATTCCTTGTACACCATCAAGCTCGCACTCTTTGAAGATGGTACCACCACAGAGTTCGTCCGTCGTGTGTTTACTTGGGGCTGTTGCCTCTCGGTCGACAGCGGCTGTATTGGGGCAAATTAAGGTCCCAAATTTGACAAGAGCAGCCTTGTCGTCTTCTGAAATTCGCTCATCAGTGCATACCAGAGGATATTTATCACTTGCCATCGGCAAACACTGCGCCAAAGTCAAATCACAAGTCCCTGATATGAATCCGTTGCAGCAAATGGCACTTTTCGGGCGAATTCCTATTGTTGTTAGACTTACCAAAGGTGAAATGGATGGTAGCGTCGTGGCCTGCATTGCGTTGACAATACTTAAATCATTGAGTAAGGATAGACCCTCAAAGCTTGGTATCTCTTGAAGTGAATCCAAGACGGCTAACGTCAAGTAGCGTAGGCTTTTCAGCGAGGAAAGTGACGGCAGTTTCTCTACGTTAGGAATACTACCCAAATGCAAAAAGGAGAGAGATGGCATGTTATCGAATGTCCCGTCCGGTATTGTGGTGAGTCTTTTACTCGTGAAATCGCCCTCAATGTGACTATATTTCCATGTCGATGTAGAATAGAATTGTTCAGTTACTTCACTCAGAATGTGCAGGCAAATACAAGTACTTACATATACTCGAGATGAGAAAACTCCGATAGCCACAGTGGTAGAACCTCAGTTTTGGTGTATGCGAGGATGAGTTGCTCGAGATATTTACAATTTCTCAACTCTTCCGGTAGGTCTGCTACAGCGCGATTGATAATTTGGACGATGCGTAATTCTCCTGCTAGTGCAAGTTCAGCTAGGTTAGCTGTGGCGTCCTCGGGGTTGATCCACTCAGCGTATGTTTTCGGTGCAATCCGACGATCCGCAAACACAAGACACGTGCAGTGCTTCTGACCGAAATTCCATTGGTAGCTTGATACGACGCATTTTTCGTATTTGCTACATAAATCTATGGTGGACTCTATAGCTCCAATCGAGTACACAAAATTACCAATACCTGCACATAAGAACACCAGCGAGAGAAAAAGTTTGAGCGCAAAGTGCTTCTCCAGCTTGATTTTCATCTTTGACGCAGCAAATTTCTTCGTGATGGCCATTTTAAGACTGGTGGTACGTGATACGCTGTAGGGGACTGGTTCAACTAGCATTTGTCGCTTTCGTTCCAGTTGCCGCTCATGATGATTGTGGATCAAAGTTAAGATAATTTTCCTCCACTTAACCAGGGATAGTAGGTTGAGTGCGGACTTGTAGAACAATGTCGAGCCGGAAGAAAATTGCAAGTAGTGGAATGCACTACAGAAACTGGAGATCTGAGACGGATCTCCGAATAACCGAGCTACTGTCTCGAAAGTACCAGCCCCAATTGTCTCTGTTTTTGTGAGAAATGCCTCTCGGTCAAATTTGAACGACTTAATGAAATATATGAGAACCACCAGTGGCGCAAACACGGCGAAGAACAAGTCAAAGCTACGTAAAAGCACAGGGTTAGTCCTTTGTGTATTGCAGTGTCCCAAAGTAACTTACGTGTAGTAGAGCCGAGCAAGGATCAACGCTGGGTCTGCTACGTAGCGCTGACTGCGGTAGCATGCTACAAGCCAGTTGCAAAGCAATAAGACGGAATATGTGTAGATGATCGGAGTTGGGAATCCTTTTTCGAGGTACGTATAAAGTGTTATCGTCTGAAAAATGAGCTTGGGGAGATTGAGCATTGCAGTCTGCAAGAAATACAGTCAGAGATTTTTCACGTTAATATAGCCAACTGAGATGTACGTACGTAGTAGTGCTGGCGGATTTCAATGGGTAAGTCACATTTGTGTCGAACCCAAGCAATAACACGTTGCCATTGGCCCCGGTCGTGCTTGTTGTTTCTCATCGAAATTCTAGTGTTGACTACATCAAGTATCATGGCAACCAGCCCATGGTTCTCTAGAGATTCGTTAGTCTCACCGTGCCCACCAGCGCGATAGAAAAAAATCATGATCACGGCGAGCCCCGTGTATCCCATTCCAAACAGTGCTAACAAGACTACGGACGAAATGATAAGTGCAGCATCCGGTTGAGGGAGCAACCAAAACTTGCCATTGTCGAAATCAGTAGTGTTCATGATAGTATTCGCCATATCGTCTGCATGCACTTGAATGACAGCTAACATGAAAGTCCAAGCTGCTGAGAGTAGAAACATATTGATCATAGGCACTCCGAGCCAACCGAACACGTCAAAGAATGTGGCCACCTCCGTTGCAACAATATTGACGACGGAAGGTCTTGGCTCCGATAAATCTGCCGTATCACCTCCAGGTATTCTCGATGCAACATTTGAAGCTCTTGGTACTTGTATGCGAGCTGGTCGTTGGTCTTGGTTCGCCTTTGAGCTTGTTGATGTGGCTACGTTATCCGTTTCGCACACGAGTGAAGATAACTCAGCCATTTCGTCGTTCCCTGGAGAATCGCTTACGCTCATTCGGTCACTAAGGATCCCATCTCCGTCATCTTTGCCCACTGGCGCTGCCATCACGACCAAGCTCGTCGCAAATCGATACCACAAGTAGCTTCGATACTCGAAAGATAAACTCACAAATGAAACTCTGCTTCATCTGTTCCGTTTCATTTCTTTTTACAGACTACATTTCTTGCCGTTAGTGTCGTTCTAGCAGGTCTTATCCAATACCGGAGTGTTTGAAGTTCACCTGTGCGCTGTAAAATCGAGCATTCATGGACAGCAACTCATACAAATCGCAACTTTCGCTGTTTTCTTTAAGTTGAGTTATTTTTCAACTAGTTCGGCCCCTCTCCTCGTTGTTGTATGCTTTCGCCGTTGGGTTTACAATCCTCGGTGACCTTGTGACTCGTGTATCACGCAGGCCATTTGCAAACGTACGATCAAACTGGAGGTGTTATTCATCATTAACTCTCTAGTCATCGAAGAAGCACTCACACTTGCGACGAGAGCAATAATAACGAGCAAAATATGTTGCTTTGACGTATATTACCAGAGGTAGCAACTGTTTACGACATTCCTAGTATCAGCCCGTAAAACTTGTCTTTGTTTGGCAATATTCGTCAGAGGCACTACATTGCTTTACTTCCATATTTGCACACAGCAGCAATCAGTACAACACCTATGATCCGCTCTACCATTCTACTCGCCTCTTCCATATAGCATGTGATAAGAATTCTCGGATCTATATTCCAACAAGGATTTTGCGAATAATAACTCAAAATATGAAATGCGGTTCGAATAAACCTTACACCTAGCCCCATACTACTTGGTAGTACGATTCTACCCTGTGGGACTAGGCGTACAGCTAGACTTGATTTAAGTATGAGTTGATTATTGATACCGAAAATGGGTACTCATGCTCCAATTTCGGTATCAAAGACTATACTTAACTCAAGTCTAACTAAATCGCGACAATGAGCGGTACATGGGGCGATCTCGTGGATCCGCTCGTCGAACCAGCAAGTCGATGGCACTCGTCGCACTTGAAAGCAATGCAGACCCCCGATCGTCTCGGCGATTCGCTTGTGGCCACGTTACAGAGCACGATAGTTAACGTTAACGATGACACTCAAATCGTCGCTCTATGGAGTAAAAAACTGTTAAAACAATTGGTAAAATACGAGAGCGAGTCGCGTGTGTTGGTGCGATTGGCAGACACAGGAAGAGTGTTGACGACGTTGTTGCTAGCGCTAGAAACTGCAGCAGAAGTGCTGAAAATCCGAGATCCAGCAACGTTGACACAATGGCGAGATCGATTCATGACGGAGCGGGAGGAACGGATGAAACTTTACGAATCGTTGTTAAATGATAAAGCCCAATTGACACTTGAAATGGGAGACGAAGACCAACAAATGGAAATTTTAACTTTGATGAAAAATGACGTTGAAATGTACGGGGCAGTGTTCAATACGGCAGAATTGGACATCATTTCTGCGATTTATGGCGAGGTTGTCGTTTATTTTGGGGGTTGTGGTGGGGTGTATCCCCAGTTGGTTTGCTACTACTGAGACTTTGTGGTCGGATGCTGAAAATACAATTTTGGAAATGAATGAAGAAGAATTCTTACGTCAAATTGCAGCGTGGTCGGAAATGCGCCATCCTTATGTGATGAAATTGTACGGCGCGTGTCATGTTGGCAGACCCTTCGTGGTTAACGAAGTAAGTTGCTTGGATAAAGTGAGTGAGCTTGCGTGGAAAGACGTCTTGGGTATAGCCCTTGGGCTGGAATATATCGAGGAACGAGGCTTTCGATATCAGCGGATGATGCTACATCGGTTGTCGTCGGATAAAAAACTGGTCCTGAGCGGCTTGGACTTAGTTAGAATTAATGCCAGTCGCGAAGCGGAGGAATCAGGTGTCATGCTATTCACCTTGGCTCTCCTGGACTTAATTAAACGTACTCAAGGAAATAGAGCTAATGAGAGCGAGCAATACGCGACAGACCGACAACTTCCTGAAACTCAACCTGAATTCGTTATGGATCGTGAGTGGAAACTCCTACTTAGTTATTTGATTCCGAGCGAAAGACTTACGACAGCGGGACTTGTGAATATGATTAGAAATCTTGCTAATCAAGAAGTGGGCGGGAAGATAATTCGATCATTAAATTCGTCGAGCATGATGATGGTAGATGTGGAAGCACTCGTGCATCCTGGTTGGGATCTATCGATCATGGAAATTTTAAATGAAATCGACAAGATCTGTGATGACAACATGGACAACATAAATAACGAGTATCACGTGAGAAATCGCTTGATCGACTTATATCATCAATTCAAAACTGCGGGTGTGCAGTACCCTCCACCGATAGTTGATCATTTCTTCGAAATATTGTGTGTTTTTGCAGCATCTCAAAGCACAACACATTAACGATACATCGTCAAATGACTCAATAAATTCGTTGTTCTCAGAGGAAACTGATGTAAGTAACTACGAGCTACTAGTACACCACCAGATTGATCACCTCATCGCTGAAGCGTCTGGTAGTTTGCTGTATTCTCCGGTACATGATTGGACACTTCTGCGGCAGCAATACCAAGAAAGTGCTTTGGACAAATAGTAAGTCAAACTCAAGACACTAATTTCTATGAAGACTCTGAAGATATTAGTGAAGTGTTTGAAGTGTTTGAAGTGGAGAAGGATTCCTTAGGGAGTCACATTCTAAAGGAGCTAGTGCAACGAGAGCACTTTGAGAAGAATGCCGTAGCGATTAATTTTTTGCGCCGTGACGTAGAAAAGCATCTTGCAACGTACAAGTCACATTCTCGGTTACTGATCCGATGGGCACATACGGGTCGGATTGTTCGAAAACTCCAACTAGCTATCGAGTCTGCTATTGATATTCTGTGTGTAGATTACGTTAGAAAGTCGTGGTACGACGCTTTGACGGCAGAACGAGACCGACGAACAATCCTTTACCGAAAAAGACTAGATGGCGGTGATTTTAAGCAAGAAATGAGTGACCAGCACCAGATACGTGAATTGCACACGGTTTTGGGCCACATGCTCCATAAATACGGTACTACGCTAAGCCTGATGGAGCATGACTTTACGTTGACACTTTATACCATCTTGGAGCAGAAGATGAAAGAAGCTGTTACCCCTGTTCCGAATTGGTTCGCCATATCGGAAGACGAGTGGTCATTTGCTCAGAAATCGCCACTAAATGGAAATGAAAATGAATGTATGACGCAAGTCGAGTTATGGGCCAAGCTTAATCACCCAAATGTGCGGAAGTTCTATGGGGCATACCACGTTGGAATAACTCCGTTTGCCATCCACGACGAAAGCTCTCAACTTTCCTCTAAAGCGGTTCGTGATAACGGAGATGTTTGGAGTATACTGCTTGATTATGCGCATGGTCTTCAGTACGTACACAGTCAAGGACTAGCATGTAGCCTTGTCAATGGAGCATCTGTGTGTAACTTGGGACAAAAGGTTTGTTTTGAATGGTTTAGGGTTGATTTCAGCCTCGGACTCCAACGATAATGGCAGATATGATGCAAAAATCTCTGGATCACAGTCCTTAGATGTGTTGGCGTTTGGAATGATCACATTAGAAGTACTCGTAATGACACGTCTCCCTGATAAATATGTGATATCACGCCTATCCGTCGACCATGTTCATGAAGGTTGGCTCCAATGCGTGCAGTCAATAGAATGGACTCCTATGGTTGGGATAAATGTGCCCGACTTATCTGCAAGAGCGATCATTATTGAAGTCGTGAGAAAAATGACTAAAGATGAATGGAACCTGGTGGTAGGAATGTGCACTTCACAACCAGCACAACGAATGACCATGGAAAAAGTTTCTTATTTTATGGAGGGCCTTGCAGGAATGAATCCACCCTCAGTAACTAAATAAAATTTCGACACACGATCAACACCAGTAGATGCCAGTAAGGACTTTCACGAGTACATATTTCCATTGAGTGGACAAACACTTCACGAAACGCTCGATAGCCTCCGCCAACAATGTAGTCACGACCAGCCTGACAACTGGAGTGTATATAAACGTCTCATGGATATTTACTCTCAACTAAAAGACAAAGTAACACCAGTCCTATTTTCAGTGGTTGAACACTTCGGGATGATATTATATGAATTTGCGGCGAGAGTTCATCGGCGATTAGACAAGTTAATGGAAGTTAGTGTGAACGAGAGTGCCGTTTTGTCAATAGCTGACAGAAATTACAGCGTTCACTGTCAGCTTGACGCTTTGTTAGGAAGGTCAACCTTGTTAACTTCTGAAAACCCTGTCCATAACTGGTTATCCCGAAGTCGGAACGATGACGTGTATTATACTCAAGAAACGCCTATTTGGATCCTTTCGTTTAAACAAGTGCAGTTTGGTGAGCCAATCGCTCGAGGTGCCTTCGGAGAAACTTATTGGGGCAAATGGCTTGGAACTGATGTGATAATCAAGAGGGTATTGACGAATCAAAGTATTCCGCAGTTTCGCCAGCAATTTCGTCACGAATCAAAACTTTGGTTTTCGCTCAATCACGTAAATTTAGTCAAGCTGTACGGCGCATGTGAAGAAAGGAATGCCCCTCCTGTATTTGTGTGTGAACGAGCAACACACGGTACGCTGTCATCCTTCTTAAAAGGGAAGCCGCGGGAAGAAATCTGGGGATCACTCTACAGCGCAGCACAAGGTTTGCAGTATCTTCATGAGCATGGTATTGTCCACTGTGACCTCAAAGGAAATAACGTGTTGGTCTGCGATAATAACTTGGTTAAGTTGGCTGACTTCGGGTTAAGTGTTCTCGTTGGTAGCCCGATTAATGTCAGCAGTGAGGACAGGATTGGTGCTTTGCGATGGAAGGCTCCTGAATGTTTTGATGAGTCAGCCTCATCGTTCATGTCTGATATTTTCTCATTTGGTATGTGTGTTGTGGAGGTGGTGACTGGTGATTTTCCATGGGGAAAGGCAACGTCAGAAGAAGCTGTCAGAAACAATGTTAAAGCAAAGATACGTCTTCCCAGACCCAACGGGTTTAGTGATGGCGAATGGGATCTGGTGGAGCGCATGTGCCAAGTTGATCCTGACAACCGAATTAGTGTGGGTGCAGTTGTGTGTCTCCTGTATGAACTTTATTCAGGACCGAATGCCTTCATCGCACCAGTGGTATCAAATATTGAATCAATACATCATGCGACAATGATAATGTTGCAGAACAATGCTATTAGACGACGTAGGCGAACAAGAGTTGACGATGGGTCGCTACCGAAGTGGTTTATTCAAAATTATCACATTGATCATCACTCAATTGTTGCTAGTGGTTCTTTTGCCAAGATCTACAGAGCACGTTGGCTCGGCACTGATGTCATTGTAAAGGAAATACGTGTAGGCTCGAAAGAGATCGTACACTTTACTCAAGAAGTGGAGGTATGGTTTTCACTGAAGCATCAAAATGTACTTCAGCTGTATGGCGCGTGCCACGTCGGCCATATATTATATATTTGTGAGTGGGCATCGAATGGAGAGCTCAAAAATTACATCAAATGGAAAGACCAAAGGATAATGTGGAAATGTTTGTCTGATGCTGCTCGAGGTCTGCAGTATCTTCATTCAAACGGCGTGATTCATGGCAATCTCAAAGGCGACACGATTCTGGTTTGCGAGAATGGAATCGCAAAACTAGCGAGTTTTGCGTTTAGTTTTTTTGCTGAATCTCCTGATGTGCACATGGTTTCTGGTGCTACTCGATGGAGTTATTGGTAGGCGAAAACCCAACGTTCGCCGCAGACATTTTTGCATTAGGCATGTGTGTTATCGAAGCTGCTACTGGAAACTACCCTTGGGGAAATACTATTAGCGACCAAGTTGTGAAATACAATGTGGTCAACCAAAAACGACTTCCTCCACGTCCTAGTATTCTTAATGACGAGGAATGGGACGCATGTGCCACTTTGAACCTGACAGCAGAATCAGTATCGACGCTGTTGTGTGTTGTATGGAGCATTTCAGCATTGTGCATGACGAAAGTCACAGTTGAAGAAAACGACAAAAATGCACGATATACGATTCTCTCAATTCAGTTAAGATATGAGAGCTTATTGCTGCTACTGATCTTGCTGTTGTCCGATTTCTCAGTCACTGACATACTACGGTGTCGTGAAAGATCGGTATTCATAATAGGTAGCGTTTCCTGGAACTGCGCTCCCGATTGATGCAAGTTCTTCGTGTCCAGCAAGCCGCGTGTGGCGATGAGCCGAAGAAGCTTCTCAAACACCCCTACACATGTAGATGGGGACGAAATTGCGATGAGGCCAACCTCTTGACCAGGCTTCAAGCAAGATGCAGTCCATGGTTCGTCAAACAATTCATCCGAGTCCTCGGCAGTGAACGAAAGTGCCTCCTCTAACCACTTTTTCCTACGCATATTAACAAGTCGAAAGAGCACTTCTCCCCAATCTTCTTCCGCTCGTTCCTTGTCGTCTTGCTTTGAAGTTGGCCGAATGGATCTATCACGCTTTGATAATTGCCGATACCCCTCTACAGCTATACTCAATGCTGTTTGAAAAAGTGGCCGCGAAAGGATCACCTCCAGAAGATCTTCAGAGCTTAGAGCTAGCAAGTCACAAGCCGACACGGTTTTCACAGTCGAGATTCCTACAGAATATCCGAGCAAACCATACTCCCCGAAGAAATCTCCCTTTTTGTAGTGCCGTTCAGGAACATCGTCTGGCCGATTTCCACTTGTCATAGAAAGTAGATATCCTTTAACAACAAAATACATTTCTTTTGAAACACTACCTTCCACTAACACACATTCGTCTCGGGGATAGCCCTCGTACTTCAGATGTTGAGCTATAGCACGTGTAATTGCCTCAACATCGCGATCATGTGGGTGAGCGGTGGCAAATGGGCGGAATACTTTGTTGATAAACACACGAAGTGGTAGATTGGCGATGTGCATGATAGTTTGTGTTCGAATGACTTGTGGGATCTCATCAAATATTGCTTGGTAGCTGACACCACGGTGCGAGCTCCATAAGGAGGACAAAAACGCATGTGATCGAGCTCGTAGTTTACCAGTAATGTGCCAGCGCTCAAGATACAAATCCACAGCAATGTGATTCTTCCGGAACTCCACCTCATTGCTGATAAAGGACACATATAAATTCGCCATTTCACCGATCATAAATGCCATCGTCACCAGTCCGACGAAGTCGACACACAGCGTGAATGTATAGTCAGTATAGTTGGTAGGCTCGAATACCTTCCCTTTCTTGATGAAGGCGGTGGATGCGAAAAAAATTCCACGCAGGAAGCGAAGCATCAACATGTCAAGCGACGGATTTGTCCAAGAAATGTCCAATGCACTACGTGGTGGAGGCCACTTATCCCAATCGTTATCACTTTCATCTCCACCTCCTGCATTCGTGACTGACGCAATAGAAAAATAGGCACATGCACACCAATGCATGAACACAAAAAGTAAGATCCATAGCGTGCAGAGGCGATTCTTCTCATATGCCACGCTTCGGCGATTAATTTCCCTCATGTAGTGTGGGAAGTTGAAAAGCTTCAGGCATCGATTCAAGCACAGCAGCGGAGACTGGTAGAAGTCTGAGAGGAAGTGATCAATAGGTATCGCTGCGATTACATCGATCCACAAGCGTTCCTTTTGATACGCTTCGCGTTGTTTTTTCTCGTAGAGCTCCATGGACTCCAATCCATCTTTCATGTTCCAATTCACCCATATGTCCCATCCAAATAGGACCTCGCACGTGAGCTCCAGTGCTCGTCCAGCTATCGGAAATGGACTCAAACGTTCTAACTTATCAAACGAGTTACGGTACGGAATAATGAGTGTCATGTAAATCGTTCCAACAGTAATGACCATCAGCCACTGTATGTGAAATGCACTCTGTGCATCTGTGCATTGGAGAAGCATGTCCACCCAAACTACGTCTTTCTTTTGGCGCGATATTTGCAACGTGGCTGGTGTCTCGATTGATGCAGAACGCTGTGCTTTGTAAGAAGAGAAAAATGAACCAGCCGCTTTAAGCGACGATATCCTTCCCAGCGGTTGGGTAGCTGGTCCACGCTTTTGATTAGGCGACGAAGCTTGCTCCGTGAAACTACCTGTTGAGCTGGTTGCATTACTTGTATGGGCAGCATCACCAAGTATGTCAACATGGTTCATCACTTTTTTTGAAGTGTTCGCAGCAATTTCCATCTGCTCTTCCATGTACAAGTTGCGAAGTAGCTGCTGCTCCTGTTGAATGTTGACGATTTTGAGTACTTTTCGTTTCCAATCGGGGTATCGCTCAAAAACAAGTTCAAGTGAGCGGCGTGACAGCTTGTAGAGCACACATGATGTTTTACAGCGAGCATGAGCACTACGAGGTTTACTCGTGAACAAGGCTACCTCTCCAAAGTAGCTACCAGACGTGAGCTCATTTACCTTCTTCAATTGGCCTTTAGAATGTAACTTTGATAAATCTAGTGTGGGGTAGACCGTGTGAAACGATGATCGGGACGGGGACCCAAGAGCATTCAATCTACTATCATGAGACTGACGCCGGTGGACTGTCTCAAGTGGCACTAACACCTCAATGATCCCCGTGAACACGAAAAACATGTCACTTCCTTCCTCACCCAGGCGAAACACGTACTGATCCTTCACGGTGAGCGCCTGAACAAACTGTGAGACGAGCATCCGCGTCACAGACCCTTCCATGCCAGCGAGAAAGCCAACTTTTGAAATCATGGGCTGGAGATGAACTAGGCGAATTTCTGTCAAAAGCGATGGTGGCAGACAACATTCTAAGAGGTATTCTTGAGTGATTGTGTGGTACTGCTGGAAGAAAAAGTAAGTTTTGAGCTGCTCCTCGATCACGGGTGGGAGATGGAAATGCGCCAACAGCAATCGCAATGAACTGAGCTTGGAATTAAAGTCGCGGGAGTTTGCATCAATGAGTTCCACAACATCTGAAATATTTCCAACCACGTATGCAAATAGGAATGCACCAGCTAGGAGAATGGCAACAGTAAAACAACACTGTGTCTCAGATTGTGGACGCTCTCCTGCGTAAGAATTTGACATCAGACCGAATGACCAGTACAGCAATGCCACGTACTGGACGTCCCGATCTGCATTCTTTAGGGTTGAAGACGGCATCCATGAATCGTCCTTAGAATCTAGTGAAGACGAAGGATTCTTAAAATTGAACCAGATGCAGCCAAATAAATGAGCCAACACGAAGGATAATAAAATCAATTTGACCAACCGCAGTTGTAGCGTTCGACTTGGGTGTTTTCCTTCCAATTTGACGAAAGACTTTCTAGCACGAAGGAGGCGGAATAATTTGTTAATACTAAGAGATTCGTATCGGTTCATTGAGCCAACCATCCAATTCACAACGTAGAGGGGAACAAGTGCCAGTATGTCGCACCAGAATTGGCGAGAATAAAAAAACCTTTTGCGTATAATGAAGACATCCATAATTTTGTTGCCGTACTCGTAGTAGCCGAGGCGTGTATGGAAGTAAAAGTCGAGAGCAAAGAAGATCTCAAAGAATGCTGCACTAACCTCTGATCCCACAACCTTGGAAGCTTCTACCCCAGTTGTGACGTCTCCAATAATTTTCAAGTACAGAATAATGGTCAAAACAAAAATCCAGATATCCCAAATCTCAGTAATGGTCTCGTCAGGATCGAAGATGAGGCCATCCAGGTTTAGATACCGTAACACCTTTGTCTCGAATGTCAATTTCTTGCTATCTGATATTGGCCACACGCCTCCACTGAATGAGCGCTCACGACTGTTGTAGTCTTGCTGTGCTCGAGCCAATTTGGCTCCCTGTAGCCTTTTTTCTAAGGCTCGAAGAGCCATTGAAAACGTAGGAAACACTTTGTGCATGCCATTCAGATGATCTCGTGACACGAAAATTAAAATACAACCACTTGCTGCCGTCACGCGCTCCGCGTAGCTTACGGATGTTTCGTTCAGATTCAATGCGGCAGTGCCAATAAAACCTCCTTTCACAAGTGTACGAGGTAGTCCACCATCGGCGATAATAATCAGTTCACCTTCAAGTAGAAAAAAGAGTCCGCTGGCGTAGTCTCCTTGTCGGTAAATGATCTCCCCCTGGCCATAAAGAATAAACCGAACATTGTCGATGAACACCTGCTCTAGTGCATCCAATGAAGGCCGGACGTCCGTCAGTAGCGACAGGGTCTGTAATGCAGGTTGGCACATGCTTCGCAATACGGGACGCTTGATCGTCTCGGGAAGCTCGTTTAACAGATCACTAGCAATGGCGCCACGGTGCGAGGACCACCAGAATTCCAAGAACGACTTTACCCGTTGATGAACACCTGGAGGCACAGTACTAGATTTGATGAACCGCTGAACACGAGTACGCGTCACTAAAAATTCTTTTTGTTCGAATGCCGACGCTGTGAGTCGCTTTTGCACAGTGTCGATCATCTTCGCCATTGCTAGAAAGCCGAATAACATCAGAATCAATGCTATCGAATATTGCAAAGTAGACTCTGGCTCAATAGTTTTTCCCAGTGTTGTAAGCATCGTTGCTCCGAAATAAAGCGAGCGAGTGTACTGGATGCCCGCCACAGCATGAGCTTCTGCTGGGGTGTAAGATGAATTGGTATATGCACTAGCATAGTACATCACACCGTTAGAGTGGTCCATACACAACTGCACCTCCAATTCACTCGGTGGTAACCACGAATCACCGTTGTCATCTCCACGGCCGAAGCCTTCCAAGTACGTTAGACTAAAGTAAATACATGCCACAAAGTGCAATAACAGCAGATAAACCATTCCAGCAACTAAAAACCAGTACTTCCGGCTAAGGCGAAAATAATTCCCCCACTCCTTCATATGTCCTTTGATATGCCAAACACGAACCAACCGAGGTAGTCGAAGTAAAGCAGGATGGGTTTTTAAAACAGGCGAAACACTTAGTGGTACGAATTGTCGATAAGGCAGACAACAAAGAAAATCTGCGACGAAGGAACCGCGCAGATAGTTTTTGGTTACGAGCGATGGATCCGCAATCTTCTTGCGGCCAAACGTGTAGGTCATGTGAAAGTTCAAGTAAATGTCAACAACCAGAAGAATATCCATGAGTGCGTAGCCAACCTGAGCACCATGATTGATAATCGGACAATCCAATATTGGGAATGCCAGTAATAATGATACGATGTACCAGTTCGCAGCCAAATGCACTTGGAGAATTACGAGCCAGTACTTCCGCCACGGAGACGTGTGGTCGATCATTTGTCGCATCCGGAGTCGACAAAACATGCTTGAGAAAGTGTCTCCAGTTGAGTCTTGGGATCCACGACGCCGAGACAAATTGTCATAGTACCCTTGCATGGTATCTGGACGAGTTCCCGTCGAGCTTTTCAAACTTGCAGAGCGTTGGGGCCACCAAGTCGTCCCAGATGACACGCGGCGAGCGTATGCAGATTGGCTGCGCACTAACTTCCCAACAGGTTTCTTGATAACAACTTTGGGCGATAGCACAATCGGCGAAGGATTAAAATTTATGGCACGTTTCTCGTTCATAGAGATGTTCCCTCCGTCATACTCAGAATGTCTCGAGGAAGACAAGACTCGAGTAGACTTGCTGCGTGTCAGAGTTGATTTTGAAACCTTTCTCGCTCGATCCCGCAATGATGGACGCTTTTTTCGCACTGGGGTCTTAGAGGACAAGTGATACAACGTTGTAAGCATAAATTCTTCACCGCCTCCACCCGGGGATTTGTTTATTTCCCGCTCATTGAGCATTTCATCGATCATTGCAGTAATTTCTGCGGCATAGTCTGGATAGCCTTCGAAAACCCTCTCCGTGTGGAACCGTGACAATCTGTACAATGTACAGTAAGATGTAGTCATTACTGCAGCAGATCGTGGTCGCTTTGAGAACACTGACACCTCGCCGAAAAAATGTCCTTGCCGTAGCTCACGCACCTTCACACCATTCACCAAAATATGCAGCACGCCAGAATTGACCAGATACATGTAATCACCTTTATCACCAGCCTCAAAAAGCGTGACATGAGCCGGGAAACTTGTCATTTCCAACAGTCTGGTGAGTGCTACGATAAATTGTTGACTGCATCGACGGAAGAGCGGGATTCGACCGACCATATCTTTCAATAACTCCACCTGGATATCCTTTGTAATCGATGGACACAGCAACTTCACAACTTCTCGATCGTTTGAATCAGCGTCTGTGTAGTGGTGCTTCAGATACTCAACAGCCTCCACTTGTAGTGATTCCGGCACACGATGGAAGGTAAGCAAGTGTCGTAGTTGATTAATTCGAGCTTGCGCTAATACAGTTTGGTTGCTTTCTGACTTGGACAACATGAACAAAGTAGAACAAGCGAAAATAAAGAGGACGAATCCTAGCAACATGACAGCCAGTGTGAATGCAAACTCCGTGTTGCTGCGTGGCAACGCTCCCTCAAATGCTCCAGTGAGCAACCCAATACTCCAAAAAAGAGCTTGTACGTACTGCGTGCCTACAGGTTCATTTGCAAGACTAGACGGAGGTAACCAATCGTCCGGGAATTGTTTATCACTGCTTTTCCAACCGAACGCAAAGCGGCCGCACGCCACAACATGAGCCACAAATGCAATGACCACCAACACTTTACACGATTTGAGCGCGCGAAAATATTTAGCGTAGACATCATCTAGATTGGACAAGTATCCAGGCACACGCCAAATACGCAGAAATTTATGAAACTCCAGCCATCCCGGCCACGAAATTCCTTGCACGCCGATACTAAAAGTTGTCGAGCTAATAGCAGGCAGAATAAAGGAAAGCGGTATGACAGCCAGTATGTCCAGGACGAAGCCAAAAGACTTGACATAGTTGGCTCGAGCTTTTCGTTTGTCTCTATGGATGTTGCCAGCCTCGTAGAATCCCGTGTTAAACTTGACATAGAAGTCAACACAGAAGAGTATTTCCACAGCGTAGAAAGCACGAAATGCTGCTGTTGATGAGGGGAGGGCGTTTCCAGCCGCAAAAGTCACAGAAAATGGCAGCAGGAACGCTTCAAACAGCAGACAACCGAACAGAACTTGGTGCCAACTCTTGAGCAGCGCAGAGTGCGGATCGAAAGCATTGCGCAGTTCTCCAATATAGTTGTAGAAGCTCTCACTCCCTCCAGAACTTCCGCCCCGTGTTAACGAACGATGTATCATGATCTTCTTCGACACACGCGACCCTCAAAGAGTCTTATGTGTAATAATACTTGCACAAACGCTTACGACTTAAGTTAACGACGCAAAGTAGCTTGCTAGAGACGAAAGTGCCTCATGTTAGTTGTATACGAACAGGTTGTAGCAACTCAGTCAAGACATTTGACTGTAATTCACAGACCTCCAGTTCCTCAGAGAGATCACCATTAAGTGACTGCATCTTTCCGTTGGAAGTCTTTACAATTCATTCGTCGACAACGCCACACTCCAAGGAGGACTCGACCTCCAGTAGATGTCAAGAGTATGTACGAACATGACTCAAGTTGCATAATTCTGGATTCCTCGTCAATAGCTAGCTGGTGTTTTTCCAAATCCCCATGAGTTTTTAGCCAAACTTGCGAGAAACCCACGTAACTAGTTAATCAATTCCTTTACTACTGCTCAAGTTGCATAATTGAGTAAACCTCTTTCCCCCATTAAATGTGAAGGACGCACAGCCAATGTTTGCCTAATTCAGTGAACTTACACAGTTTAACGAATGAGTGTCAGGTATGGAGTGAAAAGCGGGCGTGAGATGGCTAGTAATCTCACGCTCAATAATATCACCAAGAAGTTGCGAGAGGAAGTTGGTTGAGTGAGACGTAGCCATCAATCTTGCTCCATTCCTTAACGCAAGAAGTGTGAGAATTCGATAGAAGACGAGTTTAAGTTGCATCATAATTAGTTCAACAACATATTCATCACCCCATAGAGTCACGAAATCGGCGCTTTAGACGGAACATACTGGTGTCATTCTACTATCATTGCACACCACAGCCGAGACAGCTCAGCCTACTTCACGAGGTTTTATGATAAGAATTCGCCCAAACCAGCCAAGGTTTGGCTATCTGGGTGTGTACATCATTTATGGATTATACGATTCAACCGGGCAAAGTCATCGTAGTTTACGCTACTTTGTTGACATGTGTATTTGCGTGATACTGGCTCGTTGATTAACATATGCACCGCGTGTCCCCTACCCGTTTATTAAATTAATTCTTTCAGTGATTTTCATAACGAAAAGGAGACCTCGTTTTACTTCACCATTTTACATGTATTTGCCATACAAACCCCGGTATCAGAGGAGTTGTGAGTAGAACGACAGAATGATTATTGCCTATTATTAACATAGAGTTGAGTGAGGTGTCGACACTTCGTGATACAGACGTAAAGGTAGCACGGAAAACAAATCATGACGGCCATACCCCGCCAGCAAAAGATTTGTTGGTAAACATACGGGTTTTCGATTGAAATGAGTCAATTCCATACTAATCTGTTACCTCGAAAGTGAACCGTACGGGTTTAGAGAAAGAGTTTGGCATCACAGCACACACGGATGATCCACTTTCATGGCATCGCCAACACAGCACAAGATAGCATTTCAATGGGACACTATTAGCGTTGGTTTTCTCCGGATACTTAACTAATGCTGTGGCTCAACAAGAATGATAAGGTCCGGTCATGCATGACCTCACACAATTGAATTTGCCACCTCGACCATGGCATTAACGCTCAATTTGCTCCGTGTTCTACTTCTTGTTGCCACCATCGCATCGCATGGCGGTTGGTCCGTCGAGGCACGGGAAACCATCGTGACAGCAGATGCTGAAACCCAGCCTAATCGTCCACAGATCCTAATTACGGGTGACTCAATTACTGAGCAAGCTTATGACCCGGCCTTCGGTGGCTGGGTCACGTTGTTTCAGTACCAACTCTCGCAGTCGTACGATGTCATTGTTCGCGGTCTCTCTGGTTACAACACGAGGTGCGTCTTCGCCCACCACAACCATTGAATTATGCTTCGTACTAATGTTTTTGCTGTGTGATTAGGTGGTGGCTCAAGTACGTCCAACCAACGTTGGAAAAGGAACTCAAGAGCGGCACGTACAAGCCGTCCATCATTACAGTGTGGCTTGGCGCCAACGATGCTACCTTAACTAACGGTAGCAATGCGGAGATGCATGTCCCGTTGGCGGACTACAGCAAGAACCTGCTCGAAATCGTCTCGAGTTTCCAGGCTGCAGCTCCTGCTGCTGAAGTCGTGTTGATCACCCCACCCCACGTGGGCGATCCGGCCCGAGCCAAGGCTGCCCAAGAGCGGACTGACGCGAAACGTGGCTTGCTCGATCGTTCTAATGCAATGGCTGGCAAATATGCTCGTGCTTGCGTACAGTCTGCCGCCAAAGCTGGTGTCCCGGTCTTAGACTTGTACTCGCATTTCAATAACATGACCGAGGCGAAACGGAACACATATCTCCACGACGGCGTGCACTTCAGCAAGACTGGCCATGTGATCGTTGACGAAATGCTCCGTGAATTGATTCGAAAGAATTTCCCGGATGTGGCCAAGCAGATCGATGTCTGGCAGTATCCATTCGTCAGCAAGTGGATGCAAGAAGACCCATATACTGGAAGCAACACGACTGCTGCAAACTAAGCACTCATGCCGATAGTTGTATCGTGTCTGAAAGACTAGATTCATAAAACAACTCCCCAGTCTCGACCGTGTGGCCCATGTCTAGGTCAATGGTCTCTTGGAATACATGTGAAATCTCTTGCGTTGTTAAACCAAGTGTCTTTCTTGCAGCCTTCATCATTCCGTCCTTTAGGTTATAGTAATAGTATGCTCACTTTGTGGTAGTGTTCACCACCTGTAAGACCTTCCATTCCATAGCTGAATTCTGGTTACTATCCATTTTACCTTATACACTGCTGCCTTCCCACAGATCTGGCAGAGCACCTTCTCCGAGGTGTGCCACAGCCCGCAATTTGACGAACCTTACGAACATTTGTCGAAACACCTTCCAGGTCTCGTTTACCATTGTCTCCTGCGCCTTCACCTCATCGATCAAATGCAGAGATCCATCATGATGGATGCTAATGCTACTCCGTCGACCACTGGTCGACTTAGCATTTTGTTCTTGTGTTTTCTTGTCGAAAATCTCTGTGAGTCTCTGAAGTCTTTCGAGAAAAACATTTTGTACGGCTTCGAGCTGTGCAACGTCCTGGCTAGAAACTACACTAGATGAGGACGACGAGCTCAAATAAAGCACACTATCGCTGCCTTCCGCCCCACTCTTCATTGGCCAATGGTTCACCGTTTTAGCTTGAATATCATTGCCTCTGCCAATCTGTCGAAGCTCCTCCAGGAGTTCCCGGCATGTTTCTTGATAGTCCTCCCATGTGCTAACCAAGAACTCGTAGTTCTGCAACGGATTTGGTTTAATTTCGAATGGTCTTTCAGCGCCATGTTCAAGTATTTGTAGTTCACTTAGTACTTCCTTCGCGACAAGAGGGAAGCATGCAGCTGCAATACGATCACACATGGGATCTTTCTTTGATGGGGTAGTAGAATCGCCACTTTCATTTTCGCTTGGTTTTGCTGGAGGTTTTTCCGTGATATACAATCGCCGTGAAATAATACACAAATCCCCCGAAGTAAATGTTATGCCAACCTTGTGCAGTATGTTTGAAAGCGTTTCCAGTTGCAATATTTCTTCAAAGTGGATCAATTCTACTTCAGCTTCGCAACAAGCCACGCGAATTTCATTGAGACGATGAAGAATATAGCGTCTCCATTCATTAAGTGCAAAAATCAGAAACGCATTGGCCTCCATTTCGGAAGAATTCTTTCTGCCACTAGCAACTTCGGCAATGCGTTCTTTCAGTCGCATTTTCTGATCAGAGTTAAGGTTGGAGAATGCTGTCTGCAAAATTGTCTCCACAATATCAATTGCTACAAAGTCTGTTTGTCCGGTTGCCGAAGAAATTGAGACGTTATCACTGCTGGCGTTATTGCTTGTCGATATTGGAACCGCGTTGATAAGGCGAAAGTTGTGCAGTCCACAACGGAAAATTGCATGGAGAAAAGTCAATGCTTCATTCTGTCCTAGTAGCCTATCTTCGTGGCACGAGTTAGTCATACAGCAGAGATGACTAAAAAGTAGTGCCAGCGAGTCGGTTCTTACAAGTGATCTACAATTTGAAAATACGTCATGGATCATGCGCTCGGCTTCAAAGCGTGTGCCAAATTTCTCCAGGAAGAAATCGTAAATGAGCTCCACAAAAATTGGTTTTGGTGTAGGTCCAATACCGCCATTGAGAGAACTTGAAACTGTCAATTGCAATGGTGAGGCACGGCCAGCATGGAAGGCACCACTGATACTGCTAAGTTCTCCAAGAACAGGTCCTAGACGGACAGACAGCATCGACTCGCGTAAAATCGACGAAATAACTAATCGCAACCAGTTCACAGGTCGTTCTGCTCTCCGACGTCTGTAGTTTAAAGGACCACTACCATAACGACGGTGCATCAGCGATCGCATCACTAATGGTGGTCCCTGGTCCTTCAATAGGCGTTTCCGGAACTTCATTTGTACACGTCGTACACTCAATTTTTGCCTGACTGCATCGATCAGTAACTCCGCGCTGAGCAAGCACAATATTGCAAGTGTTAGAACATAATTTGCACAATACTTCAAGTATACGTACGAGGATTTTTCTCGCTGACGAGCAAAGTCCAGAAGCCCTTGTAATGCTTTCTCGATATTATACAGATCATTGGAGTTAAACAAACAACCTGTTTTCTCGCGTCGTATCAGTTTGGCGACACCGAGATTGTCAATAAGTCTCTGGAACAAGGTTAGCAGTCGAACGCCATCACTGAATCCTCCTTCCATCAGCGTCGACGAAATTTCGTAAGCAAGTGAATCTGTCATGCTGCGAGTCCATAGAGGAAGCTCTTCGATTGTGCTGCTGATTTCATCTCCAAGAATTGTGAAAAATTTGTCCACAATAAATGCAGCTCTGGAGCTTGGAGTCATAAACGCTGGCGACCGAGAGAATGGATGACCAAATAGTCTTGAGACGACGGAGCTGGGGCTTTCAAGTCTCATACACGTCGAAAAGAACTGCCACGTTTCAGCTGCTTCCATGAAGGAATCGAAATTGACAGTGCCGTTGCCTCGGGTGTACGCGTTTCGGAAGAGCGTAGCTATCATGAAGGACGGAATCTCGTCATTCAGGGTGTGCACCATCACACGGAACTGCTCCATATCCATCGAGGCGTAATTAATTCCTAACACCGCTGACAGTGACATCTCTGCTACGGATTCAGAAGCTGATTGTGCAGCTGACGTTGTGGCAGTTTGGAACATCAAACGAATAGCAGCGCGACGATGTGCTTGCTCTTCCTTATATTCAAGCATCATAAGTTCCACCCACAGATTTGCATCCACAAACTGTGTTGGTCCTAATACTTGCACATCAACAGCTTCATCATTCATTTTGCCACGTCGTTCCACTTTCGGCCTTTTCTTCGTATGAGCTACGTCTGTTTCAGCATCCCAGCCCTTCGTCTTGGGCTCGAGATAAATTTCAGGTCTTTCGTCTTCCGGCACATTTGTTACCACATACTCCATAATTTTTTTGTCGAGTGCTTCACGCTCTGTTTCTGTCGCTTTCGAGAGTATCACACTAGTAGCAAGCGAGGCATGATAAGGTGATATCCAAATCGTTTTAGGAACTCGCACAGCTGTAGTGAACAGTGGTGAAGAATGTTCAGCATTTGTAGAGTTTTGACCAAAAAGGAGCGTGTACTCCTTAGAAAATATTTGGTACGATATTTTCTCTCGAAGTGGGCCCCAATTCAAACGTCCTCCCAGCAAGACATCCAACACTCGATAACAATGAAGCATGAAGACCTGTTCATCTTCACCAAACTTTTCATCAAGGAGTGACAAAAACAGTTTGGCTTCTAAGTATCCTTGCTGCACTAGAGATCGTACACCGTAATACAGGCACCAACGATCTTCGTCTGCCTGTATTTGGCGGCGTTCCGATGCTTCTAGCTCATTTGGGTCTCTTAGAAGTTCTGTACCAGTACCAGATTCATCAGAACAGTCTTCAGTAATGGCTTTCTCTTCTTTCAAGGCGCGCCACGGTGAAAACCACGCATACACAAACTCTGGCATACGAATACGCAGCGGAAACAAACCCGCCATGCGTTTACACATGGAATCATCGATTTGCTTCGCAAACATGATTGATCGCATGCAGCTAAACGTCCAAGAAACATCACGCTGTGGTCTACGGCCACCTAAGTTCGGCAAGAGAATGCGAAAGTAGAGACACTGGATGCGTCTCTTTTTCGGTGGTAACTTCAATTTTTCCGGCTCATTGGGAGTGAGCGAGTTATTAATCCCGTTGTTGTCAGGTTCTTTGTCTCCTTCCGCCAGCCCTCCATTTGCAGACATTGCACGCAGATATTGCTTGCACCGAACACATACCGCATCGTGTGCTTGCTTTTTGCTATTATTTTCTCCAGTAGTTAATGTAATCTCATCGCGATCATCCTCTGCGTCTTCTTCAGCTTGTCTGCGCATTTCTTCTTCTCGAGCAGCCTTGAGTTCTTGGGCTGCAAGCAAATTACTGTGCTGTTCCATCAGGGACGCTATCATCGTATCCTTGGTGTTCACCAAATCGTTCAAACTGGTAATTTGGTCTTTGCATGCGTCTCGGTCTCGAATAAGTTCATCGATTCGACTAAGGAGTTGTTGTTTTTCATGCACGATGGGGCGTAGCTGCTCCACCTCCTCTTTACACTGGTCGTATTTGTGCTCAAGCCTGGCATAGTTCTCGCGAAGTTCAACAGCCTTCACCTTTTCAGTATCATCGCGCATCTGTCTGAAAATTGCATTCAACGCCTTCATCGTGTCCCCCATTTTCGTCATTTGGTCCTTCGAATCCGTCACTCGGCGTTCCATCTCACTCTTGTCGCTCTCAAAGTTTGTCTTCAACTTACCAATTTCGCCCTCGTAGTGTTCTTTCATACCTTGTGCGTCTTGTTTGTGCTGTTCGTTTGTCCGTCGTATTTCTTTGCGTAGATATTCTACCTCTTCCTTCTCTTGTATAAGCTCTTGACCCTGCGATCGATAGAGTTGTTCGAGTTGGAAGAACACTTTAGCGTACAATATACGAGCCTTGCGAAGAAGTACACCCTGCTCTAGAAATGATACTGTGAGCATGGATTCCAGCTCACCTATGATCACATCCGACCATTTCTGCTCGAACATCAACTTCGCCAACATCGTACGATCATCAGTACCATTTTCGTTGGCCGTTGATAGACCAAACCGCTGAGCTATTCGAGCGTGAGTAGCCGTGAAATCCTGATCAAGCATAGAGAGTTTTTCTTCGCAAGCAACATCTAAGTGCTTCTTCTTGCTGGAAAACTGGATGGCTGTGTCGAAGCAGCGATCCAAGTCCAGCAAGTCTACCCGGCGAGAGGGTCTTTCAATACCTGTGATACTGGTCTTGTAGACGGAAGTGGTCCCTTTACTTCGTTTGGATCGCTCATCGGAACCTGGAAGAAATAACCAGGTTTTGTTCTTGTTTTGCGTCGCATGAAAACAACTTGTGGCCATTTTCTCGATCGAATAAAAGTGGGAGATAGAGGCACTGTCTTCTTCATCAGACTGTTGATTCCTGGATACCGGGCGATATTTAGTCCCTGGTAACATCCCAGTGGACTTTGAAACACTCAACTCCATCTTAGGAAGAACCAGCTTCTTTGATTTTATGCAACTGGTTTCGTTTGTTGGTTCCGATTGTGGCACCTGTGTCGATGATACTTGTTTTGCGAAAGTAGATGCACGGAACAGTGAGCTCTTGTGGAGAGGCTGCGTGCTTTTCTGGTCGAGTAAAAACTTTCTCACGTCGAACTCGCCCTTAACGATCGTTCCAGTATTTCGGTTGGGTATATCCCCTGCCGTTAGTGGAGCCTGTCGTGTTTGACGTTGCAGTGGGTCTGGTGATAGCAATTCTGGTTGTATTTCAAATACAGCACCTCCCATGGCGCTAAATGGTCGACTCTGTGCTAACTCGTCATCATTTCGACTCAAACGCAATTTGTTCGACTTCCTCGAGTTATAAGCTTCCTTCATACGATTTGCTACGCTAAAGTGTTCACAGTAAGGATAGGAATGTGTAGTTTGAAGGGCCGCAAAAAAGTAAAACCGTTGAGTGCCTTTGGTTAGCTTGCTTAAAACACTAGAATGATATGTAGCTCGCCGAAAACTAATATGTCAAGTTGCAGTATCACTAAAGGTGTACAATTGGTCGAGAAGTTCCAGCGGGAAGTGCATCATGTTTTCTTTGGGTGAAATCTCGGTACATCTAACAATTTCTGGACGGGTCTGCGATGTAGCTTCGTTGCAATACGGAGTATCGTACATGTATGTTGCCTGCAGTACACTGGTTCGCACCCAGTCAGGCAATCTGGAGACATTTGTTTTTTGAAGATCAAGCTGCACGATGAAGCTCATTAGTGACTGTAACGTATCCGGCAGCTCTCGTAGCGGATTTTCGCTGATTGTGAGTGCATGAAGAACGTCCAACTCAACCAATTGAGGTATAGTCTCTATATGATTCCCCTTCAGTGAAATCATAGACCCTCGTAACTTGAGTAATGATGCCGGGATTTCGGTCAACTCGCCGTATTCAAAGGCCACGACAGCCATCGGTTGCCAAAAGGTTGGTAAATTGTCCGGAAGTGCAGCGATATTCGTAACGCAGAAATTAATAACTAGTAGAAAATCTGGTAGAGGCTGAAGCAGACCTTGCGGAAATCCTGACGGGAATCGGGTACGCACCATTCCCAGCAATCGAACTAGCGGATTTGTCGTAGCAGTCAGACTTTCTCGTTCCCACTCCACTACTGTTGAGTTGTACACGTATAATACTAGAAGATTGCCGAAACGCTGAATCGCTGATGTCATGCGAAGTTCTGAGCAATGCACAAGTGAAAGTGTAGCTAGGACTACCGAATCCAGGTCATCAAAGTCGCTATCTCGAGCAGATTCCGTACCACGTTGGTGGCAGTCTATCACGAGACTCGAGCATGAGGCCTTTCCAGTTGGAAACCACGGTTGAGTTGACGCTCTACAGCCACTAATAACAGTCGCACGAGAATGTAATGTAGCATGAACGTGGAGTCCAAGGATGAGAGCTCCGGATACACAAAAAATTATCTTGGTGATCGTATAAAGCCAATTGGCGTGTTTCAAGTGGAGTCATTCCGCTGAACGTTTTATTGGATTCACGGTCCACTTTCAGTGTAGTCGCAGGTTTCATGTGGTTAGATTTTTTCACCAACAGATCTGTGATTGTGACCAAAGACATGTAAATTGTGAGATGGGGAAGTAGTTTTAATCCAAAGTCCATAAAACTACAAGCATACACAAGTTTGCTCTCAAGAGCGAAGGTCGAGAAAAAGATTGGGTCGTGAATCTTGGTGTTGTCCTTAAATGCGTGGTTAGCAACGTTGAATTGGAGGGCATATGGCGTCACAATTGCAACAGGGACGATCGTGCTCATAGAGATGCAAATAAATACGTCAGCAGACAGAGCTACAACGCGCTCAAGGGCTGGCTTGTGTAGAAGAAATTGTTCCACCGTTAATGTCGACCAGCAATTTATCACCAAAAGCACCACCAAGAGCGTGTTAAGCCACTGACGAGGCAGCAAATGACTAGCCTGGTGCGTCTGGTACGCCTGGGAAACCACTTCCACCATTTCTCGCATCACGAATAAAGTGAAGAAATACTTGCTTTCGACTCCAAAAATTCCTTGTGGGGAGAAGAGTGAATCCCAGACTCGTCTCGCTCGACGTAAAATTGATGTTAACCGGGAGGTGTGTGAGTTGAAGTATATTCGTTTGGAGGTACCAGGATTGCCTTCGTTGATACTCATCGATTGAAACTTCTTCTTCTCCGTATTACGCCTAAAGACAAGTTGTCGGGCGAGAACCGAAAGAGATAGAAGTTTTCCTATGCGGATGACATGAACGACCCCCACACAGGCAAAAACGACCGCGTATTTTGCGTAGTCGCGATTTCCTGTCGTTGGACACCACAAACGCACGTAATACCCTACGATCAAATTGGTGAAATACCAGTACGCCAACGCTGTTGAGATCATAAAACTAGCGCAAAACATGTGTGCGGATACTATGACTGCCCAAGCCATTCGAAATACCACAGGAGTCAACTCCAGCATCATCACCGGCCTATCGATCGTAATAAAGTTTGACAGAAGTCGTTTTCGCGATTGGGATGCGTTGATGTCGTCCTCGTCGCTGGTGGACCTGTAATGGACACTAAGGGTGCAGGCGTGGCGGGCTGGACTCGCCGTGGACACAACATGTTTGCAATTTCTTGGTGGTAGGAAACAGCTTTGTGTAGATATAATTGTCCTCTTCCAAGATAAGAACGGACGATGGATGGAGGCAATCATGTATCTGGTATATCTGTTAACTTCTTTCTTGAAGGGTTCCACTTCCCTCTTCTAGATCGCATCAAAGCTTGTTATACAATTATCTCTGTCCGCACAGCTCATGTGTAGGATCATAATTTGATGGCATCAAAGTGCCTTAGACCAGCATTCGGTCTGTCAAAGCGACTGTGAGCTGCATTGTGGCAAGGTTCGTACTGTTGACTCCCTTCGCCTACCAGTTAAATGAAGCAAAGTTGGCTACAGGAGCTACACGTTGTAGCACAAGATACTCATGGGCATAATCAGTCAATGACTGTAAACATGACGTGTCGCATACCACTTCAACTTGGTCGTTTACGTGATCCACCAAGCAGCAGTCTCTGGTGTGCTGCTCATTCTGCAACTTGCTTCGTTCCCCGCAAGCCCCAAGCTCCAAGACCAGACGATCATGGCTCCAAGCGACAGCTCCACAAAGATGACGCACCGCTTCCTCGGCGATTCTGGACTCCTCGTGTCCAAGCTCTCGCTGGGATCCTGGGTGGACTACAACGAGAAGTACACGGTGGACGGATGGTACGACATGATGAAGATCGCCTTCGAGCACGGCGTTAACTTCTACGACACCGTCGAGATGTACGGTAGTGGTCAGGCTGAAGAGCTTCTGGGTGGTGCCATTTAAAAAGGCATTGCCGAAGGAGTTTGGAACCGTGAAGACTTGGTCATCTCCACGAAACTATTCACTGGAACCAAGGGTCTCATGCAAGGCGGACCCAACGACGAGGGTGTGAGCTGCAAACACATTGTGGAAGGCTTGAAAGCGTCTCTACGTCGCTTGCAGCTCGACAACGTCGATGTGGTGTTCTGTCACCGCTTCGATGCCTTCACTCCCATTGAAGAGACTGTGCGCGCTATGAGCTACGTGATCAACCAAGGCTGGGCGTACTACTGGGGCACCAGTGAGTGGCTGGCGTCCGACATCCATGAAGCATGCGAGATCGCAGACCATTTGGGGTTAATTCGCCCTATCGTCGAGCAAGCGCAATACAACATCTTCGAACGCAACAAGGTGGAGTTCGAGTTCGTCGATTTGTACAAGAAGTACAAGCTGGGCCTCACGACGTGGTCACCGCTGGCCTATGGCACATTGACGGGGAAGTACAGTGCAGGTAAGCCGGAGGGTCTCGTTACACAACCGATATGTTTTCTTCGGGTCCCTTCTCCAAGGGATTCGACGAACGCGTGGCGATGGCTGACAAGTTAATGCCGATCGCAAAAGAACTTGGCACTTCGCTGGCTCAACTGTCAATCGCGTGGGCTGTCTCTAATGAGAACGTGTCCACAGTTCTGCTCGGAGCTAGTCGTCCGTCTCAGCTGGAAGAGAACTTGAAGGCACTGGAAGTGGTGAGCAAGACTACACCGGAGGTGAAGGAGAAGATCAACGCGGTCGTGAAGTTCGTGCCGACGGAACCCAAGCTGGACCGGTTTGCCCACTGCCGTGGACGCTTCTTGTGAGTGGAAGAAGTTTAGCGAACGGTGACATTGTTGGATGCATGTTCTATCTTCTACCTACGAAGCGAAACAACAATCAAGCTCTGAAACCTGTGTATTATGTCAATCGTTCTTTCTAGGACTCCATCTTAACAGAACTTCTGTCACTGTGGTTCTCCAGGGAATTTGGATATAGTATCTTCACAGAACTTATGTTACTAGTTAATTTGATTAGTTGGCATCTGCCTATGGTCTAGTCTTGTTTGTTATCTTAGTTTTGAAATGCACAGCCATCGATACTTCTTTCATCTAGATGATAGACACTGTCTATCATGCTCTTTGGATGATTTTGGCCGTCTTTGGCGATGCAGTCTTCGCACTGCATTGTTGACCCTCTGTTGAACGGGAGATAGGATACATCTGAGGATAAGCACTTACATCGCAAGCGGCACGCAAGCGAGCTATGCTATCGTCGACAGTATCTAGCCAGTGACCGGTAGCCACAACTGGGCAGTTTAGATGCTACGTGCAATTGGATTGAGCCTGTCTTCCCGTTAGTGTATTTTATTTCCAGTGATTCAATTGGGCTTACCCCTGTACGTGTGCTGTTAGACTACAGTGTTAGTTGGTTGCTGTAGTTCCCAAGGCATATGGACTCCTTTAGTTGCGAAAGCATTCACGAGTCTTGAATGATGACAGGATATCGCGAGAACGAAGCACCCCACAGACAGGAAGCTTCGGTATCTGCAACTGCCGCCAAAATCAGTCGGCCTACCTCCATTCGTCTGGAGGTAGCATTCGTGGTCTTACAAGTTCCGTCCGATGATGGCGAGATGGCTGAGTCGCAAATCTCATGTCAGCCGTCATCAACTCTAGCTTTTCACTTCGACACGAACCAATGGATAGCATGAGGTAGTCGATCACCAAAGAATGGCATTTCGAAAACCACACACAAGTTCATGACCTAACAAATCGCGGACCGCGGTGCAAAGTTAAAGATAAAGCTCCGAGGTACGACGCGATCCGAAAACTCCAGGAACACGAGTGTGTACAAAGATTATATGAAAAACACGTCCGTATCAGCTCGTATCAGCTCAATTCTATCATGAATGGCAACACCAATCTCTAGCAGCAGACATGACCAGCGGATACCGTTTAAAATCACTCGACAAGTCGTCGGACGAGGCATATCAACTGCGTTGAAGGCATGCAGGTCACCAAGATCCAAGTTCCCTATGTCGTTCCTACCTCCCTATGTCGCTGCTAACCAGTCTCCCGTTTCTCTCATTCCGGAATCTGCCACCAAGAACGCACTGGGACTTCACCAAGAACTTTCACCATGGACCTCGCACTCAATGTGGTGGAAGGTCTCCGTCAAATCTACGATCTGCAAGATGCCATCCGTCGTCAACGCCGCGTTAACCGAAATACGTACCTGCGTTTGATGGAGATCTACGTGGAACTTGAAATGTCGGAATTTCTTCAAGCAAACGCCACGTTGCAACGCACGAACGCCATTGAGAAATTTATGTTTGCGGTGGACACGTTCTCGAAGTACCTACGAAAGTACCATGACATGCATTGGCACGGCCGCATTTTCAAACATGCTGCCATGGAGGCTGAGCGACTTAAGGTCGTCGACGAAATTGACAAACTCTTACGGACGCTCAATCTCGCCAGCAACATCGCGGTGATAAACGGACAAGCTGTTGCTTCCACTAACGCAGCGAGACTGTTCGCCAAGCTTGAGCACATTCACGGAGACATTAAATTCACTCATGATCAGATCCATGCTGCACTGCTCGCGGACAGACAGCAAATTGAGTTGATCAGGACGAAGAAAATGCCTGAACCGGAACCCATGGCTCAACAAAGGAAGAGAGCACCTATCCTAAAGAAGTGTGTTTCTGTCGTGATCGTGGAAAAGGCAAATACTCCACCCGTCATGACTCAATTCCCAGAGACTACGCCGGAGAGCGTGGTGTATCACAGCGTCGATATAGAAGAGAAAGCACCAGCACCTACCTTGGATCAGAGTACTGATGATGATGTTGGTTCGGATGAATTGAAGCGAACCGCACCTGAGGATGTGCAACAAAGCACAGTTAGTGCTGAGGCGGAGGAGAAAGAACCAGTGGTTTCCAAGTATGAGCAGGAGCAGAGTATTAGTTCCTCTATCGAGGTTGGGTCGACACTGAAGGAAGTTGAGAAGGTTAAGCTGGATTCAGGGGAGCAGAATGCCACCAGCGACGTGGCCCTGAAGAAAGAGCAAACGTCTTTAGTGGAAAGCACTAACGACGAGGTGATGGAGGAGAAGGAGGCAAAGACGTCTGCACTGGTAGACAACACAGTCACAGTTGTGACGGAGGAGAAAGAACGACCGTCTTTGGTGGAAAGCACTAACGACGAGGTGATGGAGGAGGTGACGGAGGAGAAGGAAGGAGAGATGTCTGCACTAGTAGACAACACAGTCGAAACCATGACGGAGGAGGAAGAAGAACAAGCGTTTATGGTGGAAGGCTCATTCGTTGACGTGATGGAGAAGGATGAACAGACTTCTGTATTGGTTGAAATCACTACGGACGAGGGGGAAGAGGAGGCAGTGAACCAAACCCCACAACTTGAACACAATACTTCGTCTTCTATGGAGGATTCTTCCGTGCCGCTACTCATTCAGTTGCTTGGTTCTAGCCAAGCAACAATTCACCAAAAGGAACAAGCCTTGCTGCATCTCCTGCGCAAGTGCACCACCAACAGCAACCGTGTACAAGTTTACAAAACCAAAGGGATCCCAGTGCTTAAAGACTTAGTACGCAACAGTGAGAACTTCTTCACTCAACTATATGCTCTGCACTGCTTGAGCTGGTTCACGTTCTCCTTCTCCAAGATGCGTGAATCCGAATTTGTAGAACTTCAAAGTTGTGTTCGACAGCCAACTCACCCGGAGATTTTGTCACTCTTGCACGAGCTGCAGTACGAGGATGGACTAGCGAAGGAGATCGCCGTCTTGCAGTGTTCATGCTTGGCAACTCGTGGAGATGGCGCTGCACTGCGTCGTGTTGGGGTGTTGCCACCGGTTATTGAACTGTTGAAAAATGGCACCTCCAACCAGAAGTTGTGGGCTGCGGAGACGCTAGTGACAATTGCTAGTGATGATGATGACAACTGCGAGGCGATTATGCGTGAAGGGGCCATTCCACCGCTGGTTGCACTGCTTCGGTCTGGGACCGATATGCAGAAACAAGAAGCCGCGTATGCGTTGGGAAACCTGGCTGCAACCAACGAAGTGAATCGTGGTAAGATCGCTCGTGAAGGTGCAATTCCTCCGATGGTCGCATTCGTGAAAGCTGTGACCGATGCTCAGAACCAATGGGCTGTGTACGCTCTGGGGTTCCTCTCTGTGAATAATGAGGAGAACCGCGTGCTGATTGCTCAAGAAGGTGCTATTCCTCCTCTCGTTGCATTGCTACGAACGGGAACACGTGCTCAGAAGCAGTGGGCGGCGTACACACTGGGGAATCTTGCTCACAACGATGCCAACCGAGTGGAGATCACGCAAGAAGGCGCCATCACCTCACTGGTCGAACTCCTTCGCACAGGAACTGCAATGGTCAAACAACGAGCAGCGTTCGCTTTGGGAAATCTAGCGTGTGATAATGATGTCGCGACGGATTTCGATGAGGCTATTGTGCCACTGGTGGAGCTAGTGCGATCGGGCTCTGATAGCCAAAAGGAAGATGCAGCGTATACTTTGGGAAACCTGGCTTCCAACAATGACGACAGACGTGATGAAATTGGACGCAGAGGAGCTATTCCGCCGTTGGTAAAGCTTCTCGAAACTGGTCATGGCGATCAGAAGCAATGGGCTGCGTTCGCACTGAGATACTTGGCTTACAACAACGATTCGAACCGCGTCGCTATTGTGGAAGAGGGAGCCATCCCAGCTCTTATTGCTCTCATGGACAAAGGAACTGATGAGCAGAAGGAGCAAGCTTCTCATGCACTCAAGCATCTCGTCGCGAAGAACGATGCCATTACCCAAGCGTTCATTCCCGATCGCGTCATGACGCCACTCATGGGGTACTTACGAGCTGGAGCTCAAAACGCGAATGTGACTGCTCTAAACACATTTGGAACGGTGCGCGATAGTGTCACCCCGCTGTTTCACAGGCTAGTACAGCCTGAATCTCCTACGCAGAACCAACCAGTTGCGGCTAGCCCTCCGGCCTTGAAGGCTGAAAACAAACTTGTTGGCACTGCTGGCGCTTGGTGAACGCTAGGCATTGCTCATTGCATATTCTTGTGTA